>JAWQFJ010016287.1:0-20000 GCA_034096865.1 Theodoxus fluviatilis | reverse complement strand
TGAGATGTCCAAGTGTAAATGTATATGATTCTGCATTGGATGACTTTTGTATTCTTATTTTCTATTGAATTGTCGTTTCAACCTCTTGACTGCATACTTTTCTTTCCAGGATGAGCAATGAGGAGGCTGCAGGCCAAGTGGACATTTCTCTCGTTACCCTGGTAACGCATCTATTGGTCTACCTGAACAGCGCCATCAACCCAATTATCTACAACTTCATGAGCAGTAAGTGAACCAATTATCTCTCGCTGAAGCTCCGGTCACAGCGGTGGTAGGCAAATTTCAGTC
Organism: Theodoxus fluviatilis; assembly: GCA_034096865.1. NCBI lineage: Eukaryota > Metazoa > Mollusca > Gastropoda > Cycloneritida > Neritidae > Theodoxus > Theodoxus fluviatilis. The sequence goes on along the minus strand of JAWQFJ010016287.1, from coordinate 19,712 downwards.
GCTAATAATGTGTGTGACCACGCTTTTGTTTGGATGGCAACACGAAAAGAACCAATTAATGTTGTCAATGCATAGAAGTGAACGTCTTTAGCCTCGTCTCAGTGCGTGTAGGAGAATCTCTCGTAGATAGCCCTTGCGTTTTCACGGAAGCAGTCTGATTTCGGTACCCTGCAGTAATGAAGCCAAGATCCTGCCAAGTACCATTCTTCTGTAACCATCTTCTCACGTCCCATTTTTTCCCATCCACGAATTTCTCTCACCACCCCCATTTTCATCCGTGGCAAATGTATAAGCCTGAGTATTTGAACGGAACATTCACTATAATTTTGCCGTTCGCAGCTTGGTCACAAACGGCAGTCATTGAAAGGAGGCCGTTATTTGTTAATAACTGAGTCCATCGTCTTTGTTTACAGAAAAGTTCCGTCGCTGCTTCCGAGCCGCGTGCAGCCTGGGCAGATTACGAGGGCGCGACAGACAGGGCCACCAATGCGACAAGCCGGACTTCGTAGTGACCTCACCATTTGCCCTTCGACAACGACGTGAAAACAAAGGAACGACAGCACGCCTACCGAAAGCGCATAAACTGTAGCATGTGTGCTGAGTGAAAGCAAAGACATTGTTAACAGGAGCCGTACTGAATGAAAGAGTGGGAACTATTTACTGAGTGAAAGAATAGGAACTGTATTAGGCGTACTGAGTGAAAGAGTAGGAACTGTAACAGGCGTACTGAGTGAAAGAGTAGGAACTGTAACAGGCGTACTGAATGAAAGCTTAGGAGCTATGTACTGAGTGAAAGAGTAGGAACTGTAACAGGCGTACTGAGTGAAAGAGTAGGAACTGTAACAGGCGTACCGAATAAAAGAGTAGGAACTGTAACAGGCGTACTGAGTGAAAGAGTAGGAACTGTAACAGGCGTACCGAATAAAAGAGTAGGAACTGTAACAGGCGTACTAAAGGAAAAAGTAGGAACTGTAACAGGCGTACTGAGTGAAAGAGTAGAAACTGTAACAGGCGTACTGAGTGAAAGAGTAGGAACTGTAACAGGCGTACTGAGTGAAAGAGTAGAAACTGTAACAGGCGTACCGAATAAAAGAGTAGGAACTGTAACAGGCGTACTAAAGGAAAAAGTAGGAACTGTAACAGGCGTACTGAGTGAAAGAGTAGAAACTGTAACAGGCGTACTGAGTGAAAGAGTAGGAACTGTAACAGGCGTACTGAGTGAAAGAGTAGGAACTGTAACAGGCGTACTAAAGGAAAAAGTAGAAACTGTAACAGGCGTACTGAGTGAAAGAGTAGGAACTGTAACAGGCGTACTGAGTGAAAGAGTAGGAACTGTAACAGGCGTACTAAAGGAAAGAGTAGGAACTGTAACAGGCGTACTGGGTGAAAGAGTAGAAACTGTACCAGGCGTACTGAGTAAAAGAGTAGGAACTGTAACAGGCGTACTGAGTGAAAGAGTAGGAACTGTAACAGGCGTACTGAGTGAAAGAGTAGGAACTGTAACAGGCGTACTGAATGAAAGCTTAGGAGCTGTGTACTGAGTGAAAGAGTAGAAACTGTAACAGGCGTACTGAGTGAAAGAGTAGAAACTGTAACAGGCGTACTGAATGAAAGCTTAGGAGCTGTGTACTGAGTGAAAGAGTAGGAACTGTAACAGGCGTACTGAGTGAAAGAGTAGAAACTGTAACAGGCGTACTGAGTGAAAGCTTCGGAGCTGTGTACTGAGTGAAAGAGTAGGAACTGTAACAGGCGTACTGAGTGAAAGAGTAGGAACTGTAACAGGCGTACTGAGTGAAAGAGTAGAAACTGTAACAGGCGTACTGAGTAAAAGAGTAGGAACTGTATCAGGCGTACTGAGTGAAAGAGTAGGAACTGTATCAGGCGTACCGAATAAATGTTTAGGAGCTGTGTACTGAGTGAAAGAGTAGAAACTGTAACAGGCGTACTGAGTGAAAGAGTATGAACTGTATCAGGCGTACCGAATGAAAGCTTAGGAGCTGTGTACTGAGTGAAAGAGTAGGAACTGTAACAGGCGTACTGAGTGAAAGAGTAGGAACTGTAACAGGCGTACTGAGTGAAAGAGTAGAAACTGTAACAGGCGTACTGAGTGAAAGAGTAGGAACTGTATCAGGCGTACCGAATGAAAGCTTAGGAGCTGTGTACTGAGTGAAAGAGTAGGAACTGTAACAGGCGTACTGAGTGAAAGAGTAGGAACTGTATCAGGCGTACCGAATGAAAGCTTAGGAGCTGTGTACTGAGTGAAAGAGTAGGAACTGTAACAGGCGTACTGAATGAAAGAGTAGGAACTGTAACAGGCGTACTGAATGAAAGCTTAGGAGCTGTGTACTGAGTGAAAGTAGGAACTGTAACAGGCGTACTGAGTGAAAGAGTAGGAACTGTAACAGGCGTACCGAATGAAAGCTTAGGAGCTGTGTACTGAGTGAAAGAGTAGGAACTGTAACAGGCGTACTGAGTGAAAGAGTAGGAACTGTAACAGGCGCACTGAGTGAAAGAGTAGGAACTGTAACAGGCGTACTGAATGAAAGCTTAGGAGCTGTGTACTGAGTGAAAGAGTAGGAACTGTAACAGGCGTACTGAGTGAAAACGCAGAAAATTTAACACGCGTCCTAAAACACGGAAACTATAAACCGAATACGGAAAGATGGGAGCAGTAACATACAGAAAGCGCAGAAACTTTAACACACGTACTGGAAGTGCAGAAACTGCAACATGCCTGCTGAAATACAGTGTAGGAACTGAAACACACGTACCGAAAGCGCGTAGTGATCTGCTTATTCTGAGAATGAGAACATCAAGGAGTAGATATTGACCCAAACCTTGAATGTATGGGACAAAATTATGTATGTTTGTGCGTTATCATTTCTTATCGCCATGTAGCCTATCTCTTCACATAAACATGTTCATAACTCAACATCGCAGATACGAAAAAAGGTAAATTTTGAGGCCAGCTTTGATAAAAACCGAACATGGGGATGACTCCACAGATTAGGTAGCTGATTCTGCAGTCTCCATCCCATGACACTGACGGATCCGTCGTCGTAGCTCCTCAGTCTATAAACTCCTCATACGTTTGTGCATCTTGATGAGTCTATAATGTAGACTGGGGCTTACCTGTTGCCATTTTTGAAAACCAATGAAAAATTATTTTAATCCACACGTACGTGAACTGGACGCTAATGACGAGCATAAAACGCCAGAGTCATTTGAGCCCACAAAGTGACAGAAATGTTTCTCATGATATTCTCTCGATGAAAATTAATCTTCATGGGACAGCAAGGCGTGTTTGAATTTTTGTTTCCCCTTCTTTTATTGTTTTCCACTGAGTCTGAATATCGACTTCTCTTTCTCGAAAGGTTACGTATGGATGTTTATTCATCGCACAGCTTGTCTGGGTTGATGACGGTATGACCTCTACCACGTCGGGGTTGTGTGTGCGACGGCGCTCTGAACCCTAACCCTAGCGTCACTATTGGGACTGAGTCATCAGCGATGTTTAAAAAGCCCCCATCCTCATCCCCAACACACACTCATTTTAAGGACTTGACAATCATCGTTTTGTTTGGCATGTACTATTCTAACTGTCCAACAAAATACAGCAAAACCCACACCTAAAGCGCTTACAAGTGAACAAAGACCAAATCTAAACTATAAACTGAATTCTTTTGAAGCAAAAATATGGATAAAATGGCAAAACAAACAGGCTTGACCCTCTCTCGACGTTACAGCATATTTCACAACTATTACTGTAAGGGTTAAAAGTCTGCATTATCGTTTGTTTGTTTTTTCATTGTGCCATGGCAGTCATGTGCAAAGAGTGCAGTCTGCCGAAGATTTCTTTAGCAACAAAAGAACGCCTGCCTGGCCTTTCGTTTTATAATGAAAACCATTTTGCATCTTGGATTTCGAAGTATCTGTAAGAAATCATACTTAAAAAATATAGTGCTCTACATTTTACCAGTACTAAATTTTTCTAGACTGACAGCGATAATCTAAAGTAAGGAAGATGGCATATTTCGTAAGCCTTGCCTGAATCTCACTTTTCCGCTTGTAGCTGAAGAAACAGAAAGCCCCGAGGCCAACCATTTCGAGAACCTTGGGCTCATATTTGCATAGCGAGCCAAATTATCTGTCCAGGGGCAATGGGATCAGAAAAACACGACCTGGGCTCTGGTCTAAGATATTTTAAGGACACTTTTTCTTCCAACTGGAATCACAGAGCTTCTTTGCCTGACTAGCATCGGCATCATGGTATTAAGCAGCGAGACAGAAGCCAATCATTTTTTTTCACATTTTGCAGATGAGAACACATGTCTTGGCAACACTGAGCCAGGGGTGCATTCAGGCTTCAACTCCGCAAGCAGTGGGTAGGCGCAGCGTAGTTGACACTCAACTACACTCGGCCGTGACCGACCCGACTGCCAAGCCTGAACGTCACTGTAGGCGAAATGTAACTGAATAGGCCTTCGAAGAGAGACTCGAACGTGGCCCAGATGCAGTGGTTGATGGATAAATCACAAGTCTTACGCCCTCCCCCATCCCCTCGGAAAGTACAATCTCAACGCCTTCGGATGTTGTCTTGTGGCATTGCCCACGACGTATCCATCTAGCCCATTTGATCTCCATTTGGCAGAGATACGTTGTGTTGAGGTGTTGTCCACAGCGTGTGGATTTTGTCAACCTAATCTCCACATTGCGGAAAAGTTCTTCGATAGTCCTCAAATGGCGTTGTCCACAAAGTGTGGTTTCAGTTTATTTAATTTTCAGATAAGAGAGACGGGGGTCTCAACAGTAGGCCTACTTCCTGCCGAGTGATGAATGATGACCAGAGCAGACATAGGGTGTTTAAGAAGAGATTGTCTCAAATTACTTGGCATCATACCTTTGCATTAGCCATCGATTCTCATTCTGAGGTAGACTGTAGTCAGACTAGCAATCGAACAAGAAAGTAGCGGGGAACACAATATCTGTCGGGATTCATTTCGTTCGCAAACTGCCGGAGTATCACTTCTTCATCAAATGAAGACACTCACACATACTGATTGTGAGATTATGAAGCATAAACTGGCGAACCAGCTCTGAAACGTTGATCATCCGCCGTGAGACGCTGAAACTGATTAGTACGGACAGCCGAAGATCTGGACGAACGGCACGTGTCAAGATAATAGTCTAGGTGGCAAGTTTGTATTCTTGTAGTGCAGCCTGCACAACGACGAGCGTTCGGTGCATGACGGTTGGAATGAAACCCAGAGAGTGTGCAGCTGGAAGTGTTATCTCGTCGAGAGCCTGCTTTGCCACAGCTGCTCAAGATCCCCGCAGATGTCGCTATTATATACGATGCGCACGTACTTGGAAAAGCTTTTTCCATTTCATTTTGACAAAAGACAGAGAGAGGGCTAAAAAGACGTCGTGCTACTACAGAGGTGCAACATTCAATTTGTCGTCGTCGCTGTTGTTGTTTGTATATTGTTTTAACTACACGCCGTAGGAAAGAATTGGTCTGTACTTCCTCGTAGACTTAATAAACTGCCAGCCCTGCTCACAAAGCGTGTCATGCTGATACATCTCCACAAGTGATCCCTGCACGACGTCGTCAGTCGTCGTCAGACGTAGAGTTGTCGGTTGACCATTGGAGTCGAAGATGTCAGTCTTGTGTAGTCCTTCGGTGATGGGCCCGAGTATGGCTGACCAACACAAACTGGGAGGCGCACACCCGGGGACAGTGTGGGCACTGGAAGCACGCTGTGATAGGGGTGGACGTCGAGGCTTTCCCGCGTTCCCAGACATTGGTGATCCGCATCGAGGTTCTTACAGGCCCTCCGAGTGATTGCTGGCCAGTCAGTTCTGTCCTCAGCATAGCGTTCAAGGTCTTTTGCAGAGATGGACGAGTACCTCAGGCTGACTTTGACTCAGTCTTTATACCGTTTTTTTGAGGCGACCAGTCTTTCTGTGACCCTGAATGAAAGCTCCATACATGGTCTGACGTGGCACCCATGAGGCTTCCATGCGAATTACATGGCCTGTCCAGCGGAGCTGTACCTTTAGGATCATGGCCTCGATGCTAAGTGAGCTCACTTTGTCTACGACTAACGGGACTGGTCACCCTATCATGCCATCTGACACCCACGACGGAGCGCAGGGCTCTCATGTGGAAGCGTTCAAGCTGTTTTATGTGTTTCTTGTACAGTGTCCATGCTTGTGGGTACAACTCCTTTGTACACCTTGATCTCTGTTGGCAGCTTGATGCTCTTGTTATTCATCACACGTGTGTGGAGTACACACATGACAATAGTACATCAGTACTGCCATGGCACGTCAATAAACGCATCGATGGCACTTCCAATCATTTGTTAACGGCTTTTCATGGCAGCACCGCTAGTGCAGAATCCCCTAATGGCCGTGGTCTTTGAAAACAGGTAAAGATGAGTATGTGCCCCGGCGATGTAGCTGCTGCATGTCAGAGTGTATTGCACTAGGGAGGATATATGTGTGTGTGCGTGTGTGTGTGTGTGTGTGTGTGTGTGTGTGCGTGTGTGTGCGTGTGTGTGTGTGTGTGTGTGTGTGAGAGAGAGAGAGAGAGAGAGAGAGAGAGAGAAAGAGAGGGAGAGAGAGAGAGAGGGAGAGAGAGAGAGAGAGAGAGAGAGAGAGAGAGAGAGAGAGAGAGAGAGAGAGAGGGATTAATGTAATAACAAAATAAAAGGAAAAAAATCCGTCTTGACATAATCATAGAAATGACAAAAATAGTCACCGCTGATGAAAGGGGTTGATTTGGCGCAGTGGCTCGACGTGTTGTCGAAAATGCGAGGCGATTAGGTGCTGTTGCTCAGTCCCAGCTCGAGATGTCGTGACTACTAATATCCATACTTGCGATTACATACGCGAAGTGGCGGCAAAGCTTTTTGGATCTTGGATAAACCCCGCAGCTGCCACAAAAGAGCTGCGTATGTCTCCGTGGCAAAGGGCAGCCATGTCTGATTTGGTTCCATTCCAAATACAGCTACTCCCAATTACGTTGCTGGGAAGGCGTGCCTTCTTGTGCGTCGGGGCAAGAGCACTCCTCGTAAATAATGTCCTTGGTAGGCGTAAGAGTCCTCTGACGTCACGTCGTCCTTTCCCGACCACCTTGCCTGATTCCTCTTTTAGAAGTAGAACGTAAGTGTCCACTGTTGCTGTCTCGTGCTGCGTCACACTGACGCGTGTAGCTGCGGGCAGCACGAGCACGAGCAAGACCGACCACGTGCTCGAGAACAATGTGGATCACCGGGCTCTGAGAGAGAATTTCACAATACTCGTCATCAACATCCGGATTAGCCTTGAACATGCTAGATTGACAGGCAAAGAGACTCCTCATCTCCTGGCGCGCAAACGTTCCCTGCTGAAGCGTCTATACTGCAGTAGACGTCATAGTGAAAGACGGCCAGGAATATGCTTTTATCAGCATATGTGGAAAGTAAACACTTTACACTTACTTGTTGATTACCAGAAAATTCGTCGTGGGCTCAGTTTCCTCCCCCTCCGTTATCACCTACTCTTCTTCCTCCATTATCGCCTTCTCTTCTTCCTCCGTTATCTCCTCCATTACCTCCTCCTTTTCTTCCTCCATTACCTCCTCTTCTTCCTCCATTATCGCATCCTCTTCTTCCTCCGTTATCACATCCTCTTCTTCCTCCATTATCGCCTCCTCTTCTTCCTCCATTATCGCCTCCTCTTCTTCCTCCATTATCGCCTCCTCTTCTTCCTCCATTATCGCCTCCTCTTCTTCCTCCATTATCGCCTCCTCTTCTTCCTCCGTTATCACCTCCTCTTCTTCCTCCATTATCGCCTCCTCTTCTTCCTCCATTATCGCCTCCTCTTCTTTCTCCATTATCGCCTCCTCTTCTTCCTCCGTTATCACCTCCTCTTCTTCCTCCATTATCGCCTCCTCTTCTTCCTCCATTATCGCCTCCTCTTCTTCCTCCATTATCGCTTCCTCTTCTTCCTCCATTATCGCCTCCTCTTCTTCCTCCTTTATCGCCTCCTCTTCTTCCTCTATTATCGCCTCTTCTTCCTCTATTATCGCCTCTTCTTCCTCCGTTATCTCCTCCATTATCGCCTCCTCTTCTTCCTCCATTATCACCTCCTCTTCTTCCTCCATTATCACCTCCTCTTCTTCCTCCATTATCGCCTCCTCTTCTTCCTCCATTATCGCCTCCTCTTCTTCCTCCATTATCACCTCCTCTTCTTCCTCCATTATCGCCTCCTCTTCTTCCTCCATTATCACCTCCTCTTCTTCCTCCATTATCGCCTCCTCTTCTTCCTCCATTATCACCTCCTCTTCTTCCTCCATTACCTCCTCCTCTTCTTCCTCCATTATCGCCTATTCTTCTTCCTCCATTATCCTCTCCTCTTCTTCCTCCATTATCGCCTCCTCTTCTTCCTCTATTATCGCCTCCTCTTCTTTCTCCAATATCGCCTCCATTATCGCCTCCTCTTCTTCCTCTATTATCGCCTCTTCTTCCTCCGTTATCTCCTCCATTATCACCTCCTCTTCTTCCTCCATTATCGCCTCCTCTTCTTCCTCCAATATCGCCTCCATTATCGCCTCCTCTTCTTCCTCTATTATCGCCTTTTCTTCCTCCGTTATCTCCTCCATTATCGCCTCCTCTTCTTCCTCCATTATCGCCTCCTCTTCTTCCTCCATTATCACCTCCTCTTCTTCCTCCATTATCACCTCCTCTTCTTCCTCCATTATCGCCTCCTCTTCTTCCTCTATTATCGCCTCTTCTTCCTCCGTTATCTCCTCCATTATCACCTCCTCTTCTTCCTCCATTATCGCCTCCTCTTCTTCCTCCAATATCGCCTCCATTATCGCCTCCTCTTCTTCCTCCATTATCGCCTTTTCTTCCTCCGTTATCTCCTCCATTATCGCCTCCTCTTCTTCCTCCATTATCGCCTCCTCTTCTTCCTCCATTATCGCCTCCTCTTCTTCCTCCATTATCGCCTCCTCTTCTTCCTCCAATATCGCCTCCGTTATCACCTCCTCTTCTTCCTCGATTATCGCCTCCATTATCGCCTCCTCTTCTTCCTCTATTATCGCCTTTTCTTCCTCCGTTATCTCCTCCATTATCGCCTCCTCTTCTTCCTCCATTATCGCCTCCTCTTCTTCCTCCGTTATCACCTCCTCTTCTTCCTCCATTATCGCCTCCTCTTCTTCCTCCGTTATCACCTCCTCTTCTTCCTCCATTATCGCCTCCTCTTCTTCCTCCATTATCACCTCCTCTTCTTCCTCCATTATCGCCTCCTCTTCTTCCTTCATTATCGCCTCCTCTTCTTCCTCCGTTATCACCTCCTCTTCTTCCTCTATTATCGCCTCCTCTTCTTCCTCTATTATCGCCTGTTCTTCCTCCGTTATCTCCTCCATTATCGCCTCCTCTTCTTCCTCCATTATCACCTCCTCTTCTTCCTCCGTTATCACCTCCTCTTCTTCCTCCATTATCGCCTCCTCTTCTTCCTCTATTATCTCCTCCATTATCGCCTCCTCTTCTTCCTCCATTATCGCCTCCTCTTCTTCCTCCATTATCGCCTCCTCTTCTTCCTCCGTTATCGCCTCCTCTTCTTCCTCCATTACCTCCTCCTCTTCTTCCTCCATTATCGCCTCCTCTTCTTCCTCCGTTATCGCCTCCTAGTCTTCCTCCATTATCTCCTCCATTATCTCCTCCTCTTCTTCCTCCATTATCGCCTCCTCTTTTTCCTTCGTTATCTCCTCCATTATCGCCTATTCTTCTTCCTCCATTATCCTCTCCTCTTCTTCCTCCATTATCGCCTCCTCTTCTTCCTCCATTATCTCCTCCTTTTCTTCCTCCATTACCTCCTCTTCTTCTTCCTCCATTTACCACCTCCTCTTCTTCCTCCATTACCCCCTCCTCTTCGTCCTCCATTATCTTCTCCTCTTCTTCCTCCATTATCTTCTCCCCTTCGTCCTCCATTATCTTCTCCTTTTTTTCCTCCATTACCTTCTCCTCTTCTTCCTCCATTACCTCCTCCTCTTCTTCCTCCATTCCCCCCTCCTCTTCGTCCTCCATTATCTTCTCCTCTTCTTCCTCCATTACCTCCTCCTCTTCTTCCTCCATTATCACCTCCTCTTCTTCCTCCATTACCTCCTATTCTTCGTCATCCATTACCTTATCTTCTTCGTCTTCCATTACCTCATCCTCTTCGTCCTCCATTATCTCCTCTTCTTCGTCCTCCATTATCTCCTCCTCTTCGTCCTCCATTACCTCCTCCTTTCGTCCTTCATTACCAACTCCTCCTCTTCCTCCATTATCTCCTCCTCTTCTCCCTCCATTACCAACTCCCCCTCTTCCTCCATTACCAACTCCTCTTCTTCCTTCATTACCTCCTCCTCTTCTTCCTCCGTTATCTCCTCCTCTTCTTCCTCCATTATCTCATCCTCTTCTTCCTCCATTATCGCCTCCTCTTCTCCCTCCATTACCAACTCCTCTTCTTCTTTTATTATCTCCTCCTCTTCTTCCTCCATTATCTTCTCCTCTTCTTCCTTCATTATCTCCTCCTCTTCTTCCTCTATTATCGCCTCCTCTTCTTCCTCCATTATCTCCTCCTCTTCTTCCTTCATTATCTCCTCCTCTTCTTCCTCCATTATCTTCTCCTCTTCTTCCTCCATTATCTCCTCCTCTTCTCTCTCCATTACCAACTCCTCCTCTTCCTCCATTACCAACTCCTCTTCTTCCTCCATTATCTCCTCCTCTTCTTCCTCCATTATCTTCTCCTAGTCTTCCTCCATTATCCCCTCCTCTTCTTCCTCCATTATCTTCTCCTCTTCTTCCTCCATTATCTCCTCCTCCTTTTTCTCGCCATGCACCATTACCATGCACCACCACTATCCTCCTCCTCACGCCCTGTGTGTTGAAGGTAAGAACACACCCAGCGCGTCTCCCTTAGTTTTTCGTCAGACGCTAATAACTAAGGAAATCTTGACTTTCTTTTTTCTAACCAGCCTTAATGATCTATTGCGATCAATAGCCTTACATAGTCTACACAGGCTGCTAGGCCGTAAAACTCGATCCATTCATTTACCCCTCCCTCCCTCCTCCTTCTCCTCTCAGTCCTCCTATTCCTCCTGTCCTTCCTCCTCGTCTTCCAGCTCCTCTTCCTTCATCCTTCACCTCCTTCTTCTGAAACAGGCTGTCGTAGCTTGAAGTCTGGCCTCTGAAGCAGAGCCCCGGTTTCAAAGTACCGGTGTATGGGGCTCATCACGGGTGGCTCAGATCCACAAAAGCGAGATGTTATCCCAAAGTAATTGCAATGGCTTCGACTTCCAGGACCCATACCAGTTTGCATATCGTCGTTACAGGGGCACAGAAGACGCTATCTTGACACTTGTCCACCACGCTCTGCAGCACTTGGAATCCTGTAGAACATCAGCAAGAATTCATTTCATCGACTTCTCCAGTGCGTTTAACACTATCCAGCCACATGTTTTGTTGCAGAAAATCAGGAAGATGAAGGTGAATCCTGTCCTGTGCAAATGCTTTTAGCTTTTCTCACAAACAGGTCGCAGCGAGTGAGAGTAAACTTCATCTTTTCTACCACCGTCACAAAGAACACCGGCGCACTCCAGGGCCGGGTTTGAAAATAGGTTGTCGATCTTGGTATCAAGATCTTGCTTCGCAGTAAGAGCTAGCTAAAAAAAAAAACTACCCAACGTGACGAAGTAATGCGCATGCGTAGATGTCACGACAAGAGGTGAACTAGCCACATGTCAATGGCCGACGTGTTGCCGGTTCATTCAGAAAACGCTCTATTTCGAGATACTAGCAACCCATCCAAAGAAAATATAAGCCATGCACAGCATTAATTTATCAAAGGTGTATGTTGAATGCATTAATAGATCGTGAAACCTCCTACAGTTTACACATCGAATGCAGGTCAACGCAGCCACGCCGAACATTTGTCTCCAAGATGGCGGCGCGCACTGTACTCATGCTGTCCGCCATCTTGAATCTTAAAAGGAAGCACCTCTCAATCTGCCTCGCTCAATCTACGCTCGTCTACGATTGGCTCGATAGCAAGCAAAGAATGAAACTGCCCATTCGGCGAGATCTGCGTAGATCTACCGAGATCTTCGCATTTTCAAACCCGGCCCAGGGATGCGTAAGCTCACCGGTACTTTTCTCGATTTATACTTCTGACTGTGGGCCAATCGTATCCGGCCAGAACAAGGACCACCTCGGACGACAAAGTTCTACTTGGTCTCATTACCGATTACAGTTCGAGAGAGTATCTGGCAGAAATACAGAAGCTTGTATCTTGGTGCGACAACAACTTTCTCGAACTGAACATCAAGAAGACAAAATAACTTGTTATTTACTTTCTGAAAAACAAGACAGAACCGCTCTCACTTGTCATCAAGGGGGAAGAGGTGGAGCATGTCCCATTTTATACATATCTGGGTGTGAAACTCTCTGAAAACTTGACTGGTCTGAAAACACAACTGCTCTTCACAAGAAATGTCATTCAAAGCTCTACTTTGTCAGAAAATTGCAGTCATTCAACATCTGTGGAAAACTGGTAATCTTTTCTATGAAGCAACTGTTCAGTCCGTCCTGTCATTATATATCTTATGGTGGGGAGGGATTGTAACATCACAGGGGAAAACGAAGCTGTCTTGTGTCATGAAAGCCGCGAAAAGAATAAATGGGGCTTCTTTTCCATCAATGGATGAACTACACGACACTGCCGTAAAGAGGAAAGTAACAGCTGTCCTAAATGATCCATTTCATCCGCTGTATGAATTCTGTCAGAGCCCATTCTGGTCGCCGCTTTTTGTCCATCGCAGGGGGAACTAACAGGCTGAAAGATTCCTTTCTTCCATCATCAATAAGAATGTTGAACATCAGTTTACATCAAGGGAAGGAAAACTGTAAGAAAATATCTCAGCTTTTAGTATTGCTTGTCCATAAGGGAGTCGAGTATTTGAAGCTTTGTTGTACTACCACTTTTCCTATTTTGATGGTGGTGGCATGAGGCATGATGGTAGCAGGGCGCAGGTATGAGACAAATCGTACTTGCTTTCCACAACTTATTCTTCCATGGGTACAGGAGCCCCTGGCTGGTCGGAGGCCTGATGATAATGGCACAGTGATCTCTCCCCCAGATGATATGGGGTCTCTCAAGAGACTGGTGGTGGGCGTCCCTCCTCTCGACCTGCCGACGGTCCCTCCTTATCACAGAAATGCGCGGACCTCAGGGGAGCCAGGCTTGCAATCAGCAGTCCCGGATTTCAGCCTGTCTCGGAGTTGTGTTTTCCTATTGATATAAAAAGGCTCATTGCTGGCTTATACTTACTCGAAATTATTCAAACCAAGTGTTGCCTTGATAGGCATAACAAAGTCAACCAAATAAATATTGCACCATTGCAATCAGATGCCTTAATTTAGAGAAAGCATCAAATTTGTCTCTTGTTTCTAACAATTTAGGCATAGCGCGCGCGAACGATAAGAGGAAAGCTGTCCAAGGTCACATGTCAAGTTCAATGACCAAACGATAAGGGTCTCCACGCTCCCGGACTGATAAGTTACATAGTAGGCTGGTGTTACAACATAATATATGACATGGCCGTCTGAGACGCAGGATACATGATAGAGGGGTACAGGGTGGGGGAGAGATGAAAGGTTGATAGTGGGCTTGGTTGGCGCCAGTGCTTTCACCAGGCAAAAAGGGGGGGGGGGGGGGGGGGGGGGGGGGGAGGAGAGAGAGAGAGGGAGAGAGAGAGCGAGAGAGAGAGAGAGAGAGAGAGGGGGGGGGGAGAGGGAGAGAGAGAGAGAGAGAGGGAGAAAGTCTATGTAAAACTTAGGGCTTCACTTCACCCGGTCACACTATGAATAAGAATTGTGCTATTAATTTGCCGGCATCTTAGTAAGCTCTTTTGTATAAATTTGTATCCATGTGAAATGAAAATTGTTGATCTATAAGCATATATTTATGCTAATTTGTTTTCTTCTCATGTTGAACTTTAAAATTCTTTTTGGGAGTATCTTTTATTGTGTATTCTTTGTGCTATAAGTCAATTGTCTGATTTAGATGTATATAACTTACATTTTGAAATTTCTGTATCATGATGTGAAGCACCAGTGAATTTCCTAAGGGATGAATAAAGGTTGTCTGCCTGCCTGCCTGCCTGCCTGCCTGCCTGTCTGCCTGCCTGCCTGTCTGCCTTCCTGCCTGCCTGCCTGCCTGCCTGTCTGTCTGCCTGCCTGTCTGTCTGTCTGTCTGTCTGTCTGAATGACAATGACGATTTGCCTTCAGTTCACTTATCCATTGAAGTCCTACAAGAAGTATATTGCGGTGTTAGGATTTGAGTCATTAGTACACTGAGGGTCGTGCAGTATCGGGGAAAAGGTTCAGTTGGATATGTCAGTGTGAGAGAAATGCGTCTGTACGTGTTAAACAAACAGCTTGAGCATTCAAATGCCCCCTTGCTTAGCTGAGGCACATTCCACAGGACTGTGATGTATTGCTAGTCAAAGGGAATCGGAAAGGAATTTCCTTTATAAAAAAGTGGTTGCTGTACGTAATCATAGTCAACGTCCAATCAGTCAGTTCTTGTAATATATCCGCATGAAAATCCAGGCACTGTCTGCACACTCGTTCCGTGTTGGTACCGCACTGTCTGCACACTCGTTCCGTGTTGGTACCGCACTGTCTGCACACTCGTTCCGTGTTGGTACCGCCTCAGGCACTGTCTGCACACTCGTTCCGTGTTGGTACCGCCTCATGTGGGCCTATGGTTACAGCGATTACTCAACACAAAGAGACGGAAACACCCTTCCGATTGCCTCGTTGATTTGGACTAGAATACAATAGTCGGCTTTTAATAACAACAGTAAAGTTCTAGGCTGTGATATGTCACAATTACAGCATGGCTTTGTTGGTTGTTCGATCCTATTTGATCCGTACAGCCTTTAGGGAGAAACATATAGCCTACTATAATGAATCCTTGTGGGTTACTTCTGTTCCGTGCACATCCGGGGCTCGCTCATGGAGCCTACTAGAGCAACCATTCTCTCCCACTGGCCTCGAGCAGCAACTGTGCTCAGCTCGAGGAAGCTGCCCGCAGACAAGGATCCATAAAAGGACCAGGCCGGGGTATCTACTGGCCAAAGGATGGACACTTCTTTTCTTTTTCGTGAAGGTTCTGTGACCGAGTGGTTAGCGCACGTGACTTGCAGTTGCTTGCGGCTAGTTCAAAGCTGCGCGGATCCCACCAGGGTACTTGCATCCTTGACTTGAGTAGGCGTTTCACTCACATTGCTTCTTCCCACGTAGGAGTTAAAACTGCAAGTGCTGAGCTGGAGCTTTCTGAAAACTAACTTTGACGCGTTCATCTGCAGCCATGCAGGCTGCATGCTTCCCAGGGATGTGAGGTGGTGTAGGTAGGTATGTGCGCAACTAGATTTTTCAGTAGCCCCAGGCACTAATGACTTGACATTCAGCGTGGCTGAGACTAAAGTGCATATAGTCTCAGCGACAGGTTGGTCACGTGATAGCCTTAATTCTTCCATAACATGCATACTACCATTCAACTCAGCCACGCTGAATGGCATATCACATCGTTGAATATATTCCTCCGCTTGTTGTGATACACTCGATACTGGCAGCCATCTTTCCGTCAGTTCATTTTCTAAACATCGATTTCCCATAAATGTAAAACTTGTATGCGGTAAAATTCGAATCACAAGAGTGTAATATTGTGAACTCTACTAATTAAAAGGACTTTGAATACAACAGCAACAATTATACTTCATTGTGCGAGTAAGGCAACCAATCCCGTCTGCATAATGATTATGATAATGATAATCTTTTGGACCAATAGTAGGCCTACGATACGCCCAGAAACCCGCTGAGTGCTTTTACTGATGAGGAATCATTAATTTAATGTATGCTTAGAAGGATTAAACTTAGAAAAACTGCTTCTGAGCTCTCCGATGATATTGAACTTCGGAATCGGACGGATTCCTACAGAAGAAACTTCGACTCGATCAACGTTCAACACAGAGACAACAGTGAGTAAAATCTTCCTTCTACTTCTAGATCAGGATACACGAATGATCGAAGTGTGGACTCAGCAGCTCGTCAAACAGTGTGAAGGCATTTAGACCACATGTTCCGGCCAGAAAGCATTTACTTGCGAGAGTATAACCATAGATTCACGAAACCAGCCTGGAGCCATAGGAATCCTTTTTGATGCGTTTATACTGACTAGTTCCAAAGACAAGCGCACGTGCTGAAGGCAGTTTGCAACCTTATAGACGATGTTCGCGCTAAAAGTAGTTCTCAAATGATTTCCTGAAAATCTCATAGATTAGTTTTATTAGAACACCATATTTGTGTTTATCTATCGGGATAAATAATTGGAGTGAAATAGAATCGTCTCTTTTTACTCTCAATGATCTTTTGATCATGTTGAATTTTGATTGGTAAAATCATTGGAATGTGGGGCCGAAGTCACGTGACCAACCTGTGTCAGAGATACTATATATCTCTCCCTGCGTTCCGTTGACTCTGCTTCATCTCTGCTACGCTGTAGCAGGGTCAGGAGTTTCGATTGGTCGGTTTCTTTAATTATTTTTAAAGCACGTTACCATTAAAAGTAGAGGGTTTTGGAGGCCCCCTTTGAATACACGAATCTCGAATATTATTTGACACTCAAATTTATCACTATTGATCGAAGAAACGACATAATAAAAGTATTAGGGTGGAAAATCATTCATACACAATCTTTGGTGACGTTTCACCCAGTGGCAGAGGTCAACTTCCTGTCAAAGGTCGCGCAGCAGCTAGAGCGTTTGCTGTGCCTAGCAACGATGAAACTACAGAACTCGTAGCCGCATTTGATTGGCTCATACTAAAGCTGAAATGGTCGTTGTCAACCACATTCGGGGACAGAGTACTCGGAGTACTCTGTCCACGGGGACAGAGTACTCGGTCTTTGAAATCTCGTCCTTACAGACACGTGACATACCGATGACCATGTGATATATCGCGACATGTTCTTCACTCGGCGATAAGTGTTTCACGCCGGCACTGTATTCAAATAGTTCAACAAATCTTGTCCCATTCGAACGTCGACCGCCATTTTGATAGGTAAACTGCCTGTTGTTGGCAGTCTCGTTCTCGTTCAAATGCCGAGATTTCAAAGACCGAGTACTCTGTCCCCGTGGACAGAGTACTCCGAGTACTCTGTCCCCGAATGTGGTTGACAACGACCATTTCAGCCATACTAAACACAACTAATTGGAAGTCACTCCACGGTAAACATGCTTCGAACCATGGAGTTTACATAACATGGAAGTGGAATACGTGCCGATTGCTGTCAAATTTCGAAGAAATAAATGTTTTCGTGCTCTCATCACCATGGCAGAGTGGATTGTATGTCTTGGTTTGATATTTGTAGTAAACGTCGGCATTTATACCCATGAGAGTAACAATTTAGCAGACGACACACATGTTTGGATTTCCTTGACCTTCCTCTATGACTGGTGATGGTTACCTCCCTTTTGTTATTAATGGATTTTCGACCCTAATGCTTTTATTAAGTCGTTTCTTCGTTCAAGAGTGATAAATTTGAGTGTGAAATAATATTCGAGATTCGTGTATTCAAAGGGGGCCTCCAAAACCCTCTACTTTTAATGGTAACGTGATTTTAAAATAATTAAAGAAACCGACCAATCGAAACTCCTGACCCTGCTACAGCGTAGCAGAGATGAAGCAGAGTCAACGGAACGCAGGGTCTGTGTTCAGAATGATGACTTGATTGCTTCATCAGAGCAGCCATGCAATATGTTCATCTGCGAAGCGTATCTGTGCTAGACGTGATAGGCCTACAGAGCGCACTGGCAATGATGTTCTCAGAAGATACAGCTTGGTTGTGGACGATCAGAGGTGGGTTTCTATGAGGCAGTCCTTATGCAGCATACACGAGTCTCTCGAGGGACCAGAGGCGCCTTTCGTTTCTAAAAGTGTTGAAAAAGTTTAGAGATGAGCGCTGACGGCGAGCGCTTGCGAAACACAAAGCTTTTCTCCGAATTGAACCTGTCCACGCATGCGCTGGACGTGAGCATCTATCTCTGAACCTTTTTTCCCCGTTCGAAACGTAACGCGCCTTTGGTTCCTCGAGAGGGTTGCGTATGATGCATCAGCCATGATGGCTTCAGGGAAACTCGCCTCAGGTTGATGTCGGATTATCATTTCACCAGCATACATAATGACTCATACCCCCACGTTTTCTCTGCGTTCACTGCCTCCAAAGTACTCGTGTTCCCAGAGATACGTACGACTTATTGGATGTCCATTTCCGACAGTTCCTCGCAGTTGGGGCCTCGGACTTCCGTATGAATGGCACGAAGACTCACTATGGGTCACACCAACGAAATGGCATGTCCTCACGAACAAGGCACCAAAAATCTGCATCAATATTTCTTATTCGTCGCTCAGTGTTGCCTGCGGTGCTAGTCCCCTTCAAAGCATTCAGTGTCTATTCTGAGCCACGACTTTTGTCTGTTGCAGACAACAGAGAAATAACATCATTCAAGGATCAAGGATGATATTAGGGTTGGCTCTTTACGTAGCCTTCTGAAATCAGAAAGTCAAAAAGGGAATGGAAGAAAACGCCTGTTTGATTTTCATGATCGAGTGCAAGAACAGAGGGGCTTCACAGCGATTTTCATGATGACGGGTAAAATGTCGCGACTGTTTAACTACAGAGTCGTGATGTTCTCTATAAGATCACAAAGTTTTTTTCAGTTGTAAACATACTTTGGGGGATATAGCATTCAGTCTGTTCCACTGCTTTGAATGAAAACGCATTTACTTGACAGTGTGGAGATGTTTATTTTGTGGATGCGATTTTTTTCTCTCACAGTTTTTGCATGAGTAATTCATGCTCAGGTTACCATTGATCGTTGATGTTGTATGTACTGGTTTGCCAATGCACACAACAAGATGAAATATCAAATAGTTCAATTACAAATTATCGAATGACACACCTGAACCGAATTATTTAACGCTCAAAAGCATCCTTCCACAAGTCTGCTTTTGATGTAACGTGTGCTATCTAACGATGTCCAGATAATTATTGTTACTGTGTCGCAAGTCCTCAGCTATCTAACGATGTCCAGATAAGTATTTGTTATTGTGTCTGGCAGATGTTGTCAATGCAATTATTTCATGTACAGGATGTGGCCAGATCTGCGAAATAATCCGTTTGATTATGCCGATATCTTAAGCCAGTTGTTAGTTTTTGCTGCCTGATTCGCTTGAATTATTCAGATCCACCCCCCCACCCCCCCCCCCCCCCCCATCCCCGTGCATTGCTGTTGCGGATATTTCAAAGGGAAGTCATCCCACAGTGTGCTGCATGCTCAAAATGTTTATTGTCAAGCCATGCATAGAGAGGGCCGGTAACACACATACATGAGCACACACACTTAGGTTACACCTAGGCCTACATTCACACACACACGCGCGCGCGCGCACGCACACACACACACACACACACACACACACACACACACACACACACACCGTGTGCGTAAAAGTGTATTTCTGTGTGCAGTAGCCTTTGTAGGCCTATGATTTGTGTTTGGAGAATAGTGTGTCGCCCGTTTCATAGCGAGGCCTACGCACACTGCATCATC
>JAWQFJ010016286.1:20000-27236 GCA_034096865.1 Theodoxus fluviatilis | reverse complement strand
CGTTCAGAAGTCAAGGCAGCTAAAAAAGATGGCAACACTGCTCTTAAAATAGCTGCTGGGAACGGTCACAGCGAGGTAGTGAAACTCCTCATCCCACACAGTGACGTCAAGGCAGCTCAAAAAGATGGCGCAACTGCTCTTATGATAGCTGCTGTGAACGGTCACAGTGAGGTAGTGAAACTCCTCATCCCTCACAGTGACGTCAAGGCAGCTACAAAAGATGGCCCCACTGCTCTTGTGATGGCTGCTGTGAATGGTCACAGTGAGGTAGTGAATCTCCTCATTCCTCACAGTGACGTCAAGGCAGCTTTAGAAGATGGCTTCACTGCTCTTATAATAGCTGCACAGGACGGTCACAGTGAGGTAGTAAAACTCCTTATTCCTCACAGTGACGTCAAAGCAGCTACAAAAGATGGCGACACTGCTCTTATGATAGCTGCACAGAACGGTCACAGTGATGTAGTGGAACTCCTCATCCCACACAGTGACGTCAAGGCAGCTAGAAAAGATGGCGACACTGCTCTTGTGATGGCTGCTCACAAAGGTCAGAGTGAGGTAGTGAAACTCCTCATCCCACACAGTGACGTCAACGCATCTACAAAAGATGGCTGCACTGCTCTTGTGATGGCTGCTCACGAAGGTCAGAGTGAGGTAGTGAAACTCCTCATCCCACACAGTGACGTCAAGGCAGCTACAAAAGATGGCTTCACTGCTCTTATGATAGCTGCTCAGAACGGTCACAGTGAGGTTGTGAAACTCCTCATCCCACACAGTGACGTCAAGGCAGCTAGAAAAGATGGCGACACTGCTCTTATGATGGCTGCTCACAAAGGTCAGAGTGAGGTAGTGAAACTCCTCATCCCACACAGTGACGTCAACGCATCTACAAAAGATGGCTGCACTGCTCTTGTGATGGCTGCTCACGAAGGTCAGAGTGAGGTAGTGAAACTCCTCATCCAGCACAGTGACGTCAAGGCAGCTACAAAAGATGGCTTTACTGCTCTTATGATAGCTGCTCAGAACGGTCACAGTGAGGTTGTGAAACTCCTCATTCCTCACAGTGACGTCAAGGCAGCCACAAAAGATGGTAGCACTGCTCTAGTGATAGCTGCTCAGAACGGTCACAGTGAGGTTGTGAAACTCCTCATTCCTCACAGTGACGTCAAGGCAGCCACAAAAGATGGTAGCACTGCTCTAGTGATAGCTGCTCAGAACGGTCACAGTGAGGTTGTGAAACTCCTCATTCCTCACAGTGACGTCAAGGCAGCTACAAAATATGGCGTCACTGCTCTTATGATAGCTGCTTACAACGGTCACAGTGAGGTAGTGAAACTCCTCATTCCACACAGTGACGTCAAGGCAGCTAAAAAAAATGGCGCCACTGCTCTTATGATAGCTGCTGAGAACGGTCACAGTGAGGTAGTGAAACTCCTCATCTCACACAGTGACGTCAAGGCAGCTCAAACAGATGGCGCCACTGCTCTTATGACGGCTGCTCAGAACGGTCACAGTGAGGTAGTGAAACTCCTCATCCCACACAGTGACGTCAAGGCAGCTACAAAAGATGGCTTTACTGCTCTTATTATAGCTGCTCAGAACGGTCACAGTGAGGTAGTGAAACTCCTCATCCCACACAGTGACGTCAAGGCAGCTACAAAAGATGGCTTCACTGCTCTAATGATAGCTGCTCAGTTCGGTCACAGTGAGGTAGTGAAACTTCTCATCCCACACAGTGACGTCAATGCAGCTACAAAAGATGGCTTCACTGCTCTTATGATAGCTGCTCAGAACGGTCACAGTGAGGTAGTGAAACTCCTAATCCCACACAGTGACGTCAAGGCAGCTCAAACAGATGGCGCCACTGCTCTTATGATAGCTGCTGAGAACGGTCACAGTGAGGTAATGAAACTCCTCATCCAGCACAGTGACGTCAAGGCAGCTACAAAAGATGGCGCCACTGCTCTTATGAGAGCTGCTCAGAACGGTCACAGTGAGGTAGTGAAACTCCTCATCCCACACAGTGACGTCAAGGCAGCTACAAAAGATGGCTTCACTGCTCTTATGATGGCTGCTCAGAACGGTCACAGTGAGGTAGTGAAGCTCCTCATCCCACACAGTGACGTCAAGGCAACCGATCGACTTGGTGCCCACGCTCTGACGCATGCTTTCATTGAAAAACACATGGACATTGTCGACATGTTAATTCCGTACAGTGGGCCAGAAGCTATTTTGTTACTTCTAGCACTGATCTTCAGGACTAGGTAGGTTCCTTGCAGGCTTTCTTTGTCTAGATTGCAATGGCAATATGTTTATTTGTGCTGTTGACATCTTTCCTCTGATCATGAGCTCACACTCAGGAAAAACGTAGATGTCATTAGCATAGCTTTCAGAAGCTGAATGATTTAAGGCCCTCGTTATTTCAGTATTTCTTTGCATGAATTATTTTTGCTGACGTAACTTTTGCAGGAGCACCTTTTGTAGGCTAATAATTTTGCCTTAAGCTAAAGTTCTGTCATCTTAGATATGAACAGGTGAAATTTATACGGAGTTTGCATTGTTTACCGACTTTTCTCGGTGCAGAAACTGTTCGAGCTGAAAAACGTGCCTTTTACGCTACCACTGCTCAGATCCAGGACTTTCACAGCACCAGAGGAAAACACTTGCTCTTTGATCGAGCCAGGTGTGGCGTTTGAATTTACAGGTTGTAGATATCAACTGTGGCGTTGTCTGTGTGCACGCACTGTAAACGTACAGATGAAGGCCCTTCTTTTCTTCATTTTACTTATTAGAAGCGCCAAGCACAATTGGGCTTCTTGCCATTTGAAAAAAAATATCACCAGACCTGCAAACCAATTTGCCCACTTCCCATCAGTTCAGAAAGTTCCAGGGAAGCATGCAGTCGTACTCATTCTCTCTCTCACTCGCTGACACTGGAGCCACGTCCCACTCCCCCGTGTTGACGGTGGCACTGTGACAAGCTCTCAAGCAGCTTCGCTCTGGGCTCGATCAAGTTCTCGCTGCTGTGCGATTATTGTTTCGGAGTTCACCTTGAAGTCTTCATTCCTTCCAGTGAAAACGCTAAGGTCAAACACCATCACATCAACCAGCTGTCAAATATACTGCGCCTATTAGTCGTGCAGCAATGCCTTACATGGGACGCAACTCTTCAGTGTTGTCAGGGGGCCATTTTAAGGGGGATTCACAAACTGAAGACGGCGAAGGATGCATTTCCCTACAGTGCAAGAGAAAGGAACGACCGCGTCCAGTTTCTTAGCTGCTGTTGTGTTTGGAGGGGAGGACTTGAGAACCACATCTCGCACTGAAGGGGAGAAAACCCTGAGATCACTGAATGCGAGTTACTTTGATTGACTAACGGGTCCATCTAGCCATCAGCTCTCGTCTGCCTCTAACCGCGCTGTGCACGCGAGCAGTGCAGTCGTCTAAAGCGATGGGTGATGACCCGCTTTCTCTCATGCACTCAACGAAAACTAAGATTCTTTCCCATCCTTTTTGATAGAAGTTTACCGATTAAGATTTATAACTTCAACCGTCTTGAAACTGACTATCATGTTCTCTAGGAGTGCATTAGCTATCCACGATGGCTGGTCTCCTTTAGTCCGAGGGTTGCCCACTCTCTCTTCTAGCTCTCTTTCTCTCCCACGTGCAATTACACACATGGAGACGTGTGACCGACAGCTGGAATGTCTGGCTTCAAGGCTGTTGGGATCTCATCTCTCTCTCTCTGTCTCTCACTGTGTCTCTGTCTCCCTCTGTATCTCTGTCTCTGTAGGTCTCTGTCTGTCTCTGTCTCTGTCTCTCTCTGTCTCTGTCTCTGTCTCTGTCTCTGTCTCTGTCTCTGTCTGTCTCTGTCTCTGTCTGTGTCTGTCTCTGTCTCTGTCTGTCTCTTTCTCTCTGCCTGTGTCCCAGTCTGTCTGCCTGCCTGCCTGCCTGCCTGCCTACCTGCCTGCATGCCTACCTGCCTGCATGCCTGCCTGCCTCTCTCTCTCTCTCTCTCTCTCTCTCTCTCTCTCTCTCTCTCTCTCTCTCTCTCTCTCTCTCTCTCTCTCTCTCTCTCTCTCACTCACACACACGCACCGACACACAAATGCATGCACGTGCCTATATACATGCATGTGCGCGCACACGGACTGGAAAGCCTTGTTTCTTATAGACTTTTAAAACTTATAATTAGATGGACAGCGAACTCGTGCTTAGAGCTTGATCAAATGCATTTTTGGTTTTGTCTTGTATGCATTCGCCTGGCAAATGTTGTCTTCATATGGAATCGTCTTTGCACGGTGGAGTAATTTCCCTTGTACTGGGGTTTGCAGCTGTTTTCTGTGCTGCACAGTGATAAATCCAGCTTCGATGACTTGGACACTGTATGGTGTCGAAAATATGACAATGTTGGATTATCACACTGATATTTGATGCATTGCTGACATGCCCATGACTTTTAAGTACTGAATTGTGTTGTGTATTAACACTCAAATCGCATGCATTGCAGACATATCAACGGATTTTAAAAACTGAATTGTGTTGTGTTGACATTGAAACCTCAGGAATTGCTGTCCCATCATGGATTTTAATTACTGAATTTTGCTGTTGACAGTGAAACTTCATGCATCACTGACATTCAAATGGATTTTAAATATTGAATTGTATTGTGTGTTGACACTGAAATCCAATGCGTTGCTGACATCCGTGGATACTGAATTGCGCTGTGTGTTGAACTTGGAACCTCATGAATTGCTGACACATCAATGGATTTTAAATACTGAATCGTGCTGTATGTTGACAAGGAAATATCCATGGATTTTAAGTACTGAATCGTGCTGTGTGTTCACACTGAAATATCCATGGATTTTAAAATACTGAATTGTGTTGTCTGTTGACAGGGAAACCTCATGGGTCACTGACATTCAAATGGATATTAAATATTGAATTGTGTTGTGTGTTGACAGTGAAACCCAATGCATTGCAGACATTTGTGTGGATTTTAAATACTGAATTCATGTGTTGTGTGTTGACACTGAAATATTCATGGATCTTCAATACTGAATTGTGTTGTGTATTCACAGTGAAACCTCATGCATTGCTGACATTCACGTGGATTTAAAATACTGAATTGTGCTGTGTTAAATTTGAAACCTCATGCATTGCTGACATTCACGTGGATTTAAAATACTGAATTGTGCTGTGTTAAATTTGAAACCTCATGCATTGCTGACATTCACATGGATTTTAAATACTGAATTGTGCTGTGTGTTGGCACTGAAATCTCATGCAATGCAGACATATTCATGGATTTTATATACTGAATTTTGTTATGTGTTGACACTGAAATCTCATGCATTGCAGACATATCAATTGATTTTAAATACTGAATTGTGCTGTGTATTGGCACTGAAATCTCATGCAGTGCAGACACATCCATGGATTTTAAATACTGAAGTGTACTGTGTATTGACACTGAAATCTCAATAAATGCAGACATATTCATGGATTTTAAATACTGAATTGTGCTGTGTATTGACACTGAAATCTCATGCATTGCAGACATATCCATGGATTTTAAATACTGAATTGTGTTGTGTGTTGACACTGAAACCTCATGCATTGCAGACATATCCATGGATTTAAAATACTGAATTGTGTTGTGTGTTGACACTGAAATCACATGCATTGCAGACATATCCATGGATTTTCAATACTGAATTGTGTTGTGTGTTGACAGTGAAACCTCATGTATTGCAGACATTCACATGAATGTTAAATACTGAATTGTGCTGTGTATTGACACTGAAACCTCATGCATTGCTGACACATCCCTGGAATTTAAAAACTGAATTATGCTGTGTATTCATACTGAAACCTCATGTATTGCTGACATATCCATGGCTTTTGAATACTGAATTGTGTTGTGAATTTACACTGAATCTGCATGCATTGCTGACATATCTATGGCTTTTTAATACTGAATTGTGTTGTATGTTGACACTGAAACTGCATGCATTGCTGACATATCCATGGGTTTTTGAAATATTTAATTGGATTGTGTGTTGACAGTGAAACCTCATGTATTGCTGACATACCCCTGGAATTTAAATACTGAATGGTGTTGTATGTTGACACTGAAACCTCATGCATTGCAGACATTCACATGGATTTAAAAAACTGAATTATTTTGCGTGTTTACACCGAAACCTCATGAATTGCTGACTTATCCATGGATTTGAAGTGTAACAGACTGATATTGGATGTATTGCTGATGTAGTCACTGATGTCAAGCATTGACTTGTTTGGTATGTGCCGAACGCTGGTGCTGTATGCACCAATCAAGTAGCCATGGATGTTGAGGCCTGACTGGTGGCTTATACATTGCTATGTAGACATTGGCGATGGGCACTGACGTCTGCTGTTTACTACAAAGTGGGAGCTCATGCTTGCCACATAGAGTGGGACAAGAAGCATTGGCTTCTGTAGTTTGCCACAAACGGGCAGATTATGCTGTGTATTGAAGCTTATACATTGCTGTGTAAATTTTGATAATGACTTATGTTGTTTGATACAAACTTGAGGTTCATACAGTGCTATTACAATATTGCTGATGACTTGTGTTGGTTGATTTACACTTGAGGCTTAAACATTGCTATCAAAATATTGATGATGACTTACGTTGTTTGATACACAAATAAACCTGATACGTTGCTATTAATATATTGATGATGACTTACGTTGTTTGATACACAAATAAACCTGATATGTTGCTATTAATATATTGATGATGATTCGTGTTATTTGATACACACATAAAGCTCAACAGTATCTGACTATATACTATTGTAAAAAACCGAAGTGTGTTGTGTATGACAGACAAGTTGATGTCAAATGCTGAATTATGCTGTGCATGCTACACACTGGCAGCTTTTTAATTTGCGTGCATACATGTATACAGTGGATTCAAGAGCTTAATAGTTGTACATGTATGTATTGCACATTGATGTGTATTATTGACTGGTGTGTGTGCTGCACATTGGTGTGTATTACTGACTGGTGTATGTGCTGCACATTGATGTGTATTACTGACTGGTGTATGTGCTGCACATTGATGTGTATTACTGACTGGTGTATGTGCTGCACATTGATGTGTATTACTGACTGGTGTGTGTGCTGCACATTGATGTGTATTACTGACTGGTGTTTGTGCTGCACATTGATGTGTATTACTGACTG
>JAWQFJ010016286.1:7500-17500 GCA_034096865.1 Theodoxus fluviatilis | reverse complement strand
GTGTGTGTGTGTGTGTGTGTGTGTGTGTGTGTGTGTGTGTGTGTGTGTGTGTGTGTGTGTAAACTCCTGTGTGTGTGTGTGTGTGAGTGTGTGTGTGTGCAAACTCCTGTGTGTTAGTGTGTGTGAGTGTGTGTGTGTGTGTGTGTGTGTGAACTTGTGTGTGTGTGTGTGTGAAATTGTGTGTGTGAACGTGTGTTTGTGTGAACGTGTGCTTGTGTGAACATGCACTTGTGTGCGTGTATGTGTGTAAAAATGTGTGTGTGGAAATTGTGTGTGTGTGTGTGTGTGTGTGTGTGTGTGTGTCTGTGTGCATGTGTGTGAGCGCGCGTAAAAGAGAGAGAGCCAGAGAGATAATTTTCTTTGATGCAGAATTTTATTAATGTACTTGTATTAAGTGCAACAATCACAGACTATTGCGGGAGAAGCTTATTGCATTACCTTTATTCATGAAGGTTTAAATTTTCGTCTTGTATATGATTTTTCTGATGTGTTGTTGTTGTCGTTGTTATTGCTGTTAAAAAGTACTTGTTATCATAACTACACATCCCTTTCTTAAGGAAAACTACTTCCTCATGACAAAGAAGTCACATCAATAAATGTGTTTATTGCTAAAATGAAAAATGTTTGTTTTCCCTGTGACTCCATTGTTTGTCGTATTACTTCAGAAGTCATAGACTGCCTCCTGTGTAGTTGGCGTGAGTGCCATGGCAAACTGCCTGTATTCCACTGCTCGTGTATCTTTTTCTCTCCACAACGCGTATTCTCCCTCCATTTCCTACTGCTCCTGCGGAGACTGATACTCCCTCTAGCTGTCCCCATGTGTTTCTTCACTGGAGACTGATACTCCCTCTAGCTGCCCCCATGTGTTTCTCCACTGGAGACTGATACTTTCTCTAGCTGCCCCCATGTGTTTCTCCACTGGAGACTGATACTCCCTCTAGCTGCCCCCATGTGTTTCTTCACTGGAGACTGATACTCTCTCTAGCTGCCCCCATGTGTTTCTCCACTGGAGACTGATACTCTCTCTAGCTGTCCCCATGTGTTTCTCCACTGGAGACTGATACTCCCTCTAGCTGCCCCCATGTGTTTCTCCACTGGAGACTGATACTCCCTCTAGCTGCCCCCATGTGTTTCTCCACTGGAGACTGATACTCCCTCTAGCTGCCTCCATGTGTTTCTCCACTGGAGACTGATACTCCCTCTAGCTGCCCCCATGTGTTTCTCCACTGGAGACTGACACTCCCTCTAGCTGCCCCCATGTGTTTCTCCACTGGAGACTGACACTCCCTCTAGCTGCCCCCATGTGTTTCTCCACTGGAGACTGATACTCCCTCTAGCTGCCCCCATGTGTTTCTCCACTGGAGACTGATACTCCCTCTAGCTGCCCCCATGTGTTTCTCCACTGGAGACTGATACTCCCTCTAGCTGCCCCCATGTGTTTCTCCACTGGAGACTGATACTCCCTCTAGCTGCCCCCATGTGTTTCTCCACTGGAATTCCTTGCTGTGTAGTCCTCCTCTTGTAGTCTTGTAGTTAGGGCCCTTTCCATTCGAATTCTTGCGGATCCTGGAGTTGCAGCCTTGGGCAAGATGCTCAACTCGCATTGATTGTTCCCACTCAGGAAAAAACCCGGGTACCTGTGAGGGCAGGGATGGCACACTGTGGTGCAGGTTAACCCTGTATGTGGCCATGAGCCAGCATCGGGGTGGAATACTCCCCTGGGAGAAGTGTTGGTGCTGGCACACTGTGGTGCAGGTTAACCCTGTATGTGGCCATGAGCCAGCATCGGGGTGGAATACTCCCCTGGGAGAAGTGTTGGTTCTGGCACCTGACTGTGTGCGTCTTACCTGTCTGTCACTGAGTTTGTCGTCAGATGCCAGCGACCGGTTGATGAAGTGGCCCAGTGATCAGGAGGTAAAGTGTGGAGTGGTTCAATACTCAGACATGGGTGATAATTCGCTATAGAAAGCCACACCCTTATCTCCGTCTTTGCCTTCCTCTTCTTATATGACTTTCTTGTGTTTTTCCTCTGTCCTTTATTGTCTGGTCCTTCTCAGATTTTCTCCTTTTTCAACCTCTTCCCTTACCTCTCTCCCGCCACCTGCTCTTACTCCTCCATCTGGTCCTTTCTCTGTCTCATCTTGCACCTACCTCATGTCCGTCCTCTGCCTCATCTTGCACCTCCCTCTTTTCCTTCCTCTGTCTCATCTTGCACCTCCTCCTTGTCCTTCCTCTGTCTCATCTTGCACCTCCCTCTTGTCCTTCCTCTGTCTCATCTTGCACCTTCTTCTTTTCCTTCTTCTATCTCATCTTGCACCTCCTTCTGTAATGCTTCTAATTTTTTTCTACAAATTGCATAATCCTTACAGGACTGGAGAATGAAGAGTTAAGTGACAGAAAGCTTAGCACAGGCATCCTCAAAACATGTTTAATGTGGGACCAATTTTGGTATGACTGAATGTGACAGGTTGACATTGCACCAATGACACAGTGCATTCTGCATAGAAAAATGCTACTGATTTTATATAGATTGATCCGTCTTTGAATTGATTTATCTGATTCAGAAAAATGACAAGCAATTTATTTTACTAAAAACCAATAAAGCTTTGTCAGAGTCTGGGACTTGGATCAATAAGTTCATCTTTTGCCACACTGGGGGTATTTGCTGTATCTCATCTATATTTGCCTTGCCAGACTTTGATCTTTATCTCTACATGTGTGCACAACAACCTGCATGACTTTGAGATTGATTTGAATGTATTTGCTTAAGTATTGACCTTTGAGTTAAAATTTGAGTGCAAAATTAAATAGACTTGAATAACTTTTGAAATGACCAGTAAGTTAATTTAATGAAAGATACATGGGCATGTTTTTGCAAACTTTGTAAACCCAAAATGATGATGGTACATTGGCATGTCTCATAAGTGATACAAACAGAAAACTTTCTACAACAGTAAGTCATGCATCTTGGTCCACCTGTGGGTTCAGGGTAAAAATTGACCCACTGTGTCTCCCTTCGCGATTCATAAGAGGCAAAATAACTAGGGACACTGTGACTTGATTTGTGTTTACTCTAAACTGTTCTAGTGATTTTCGTGCTTAATGGCCTTACATAGCCTACAAAGGCTGAGAGGCCATAAAACTCTATCCATCCATCCATCCATCCATCCATCCATCCATCCATCCATCCGTCATGCATCTTGGACGCCAGTGAATTCGACATCAAATGCTTTATCTACATGATGTTCAGTTCCTAGCAGGGGGGGTTGTGGTCTGGGCCCTACGTCCCGCACAGCAAATGGATGGTGACGCGCAACACATAGCCTCTCCCATCCTGGGGTAGTGATTGCTGCTGCAATGCAGCTCGCTGCACATGCACGCATATGGCCTCTCCTACTCAAATGCTCCTTCAGGAACACCTTCACGTGGTCCCCCTGTTACTCACAAAGCTTCCTGCAGGTGCGACCGAGCACTCGGCGGTATAACCGGGAACTGGGCAGACTGGGCTCATAAGCCTTGGTTGGCAACCAGTCTAGGAGAAGGACAACTCCGACTTCAAACCCGGGCAGATGGAGCTCGTTAGCCTCGTCAGGCAGTTCATCTAGGAGAGGGAAACTCTGATGTAAAACCCACCCCTGCCGGCTCGGGGTAAGAATTGACCCGCCGCGTCTCCCTGCGCGATTCGTAAGAGGCGATGTCACAAGTAGTATTAAAGATTATTAATCTTTACTGTGGCTCGTTAAATGTCTAGGGAATTCCGTACTACTTGGCACCTTCCAATCAAAACCATTCGCACAAGGATGACGATTGGACGCAAATGAATGACTGGGCTGCACAAATCAAATTCAAATTCAGCTTTAATCAATAATAATCAAATTGGTCAAGAGTGATAAGTTTCAACACAATAAATAAGAAGGCATGGTGATACTGAAACGCATTGTAAAATAATAAAAAGAAACCTTCCCCAGAATTAAATAATTAACTAAGAGGGCTGCCAAGCCAAGATGGGAAACCAGTACTCACGTACGCAACTTGTTGTGGCGTCCAGCCAATCCGTAGCCGGCTAAACGAGCTACGCTTCCAGTGAATGACATTCCACACACACGATGGGAGAGAGGATTATGGGGGAAGCCCATTCATGGACTCACTGCACAATACACGACGAAACTGGAGATTTTCCTCTGGTGATGAGGCGTGGAGATTTCCCCACTCTCGTGGTGGAGGGTGAGGCGGGGACTTGCACTTGGTTCCGGAGATGGAGGGCTCTTGCATCAACGCGTAGTCCGACGTCCAAGCGGGCTAGCAGGCGGCAGGCGGTGAATCCTTCCTGTGGCAGGCAGGACGGCGGGCAAGACGACTTGAAAACGGTGACGAGGAGGGGGCGAGGCGAGAGGGGTCAGAGCTTCATCGCAGGGGGCTTTCACGCAGGGGTGGGAGAAACTTCTAGAGACAATTTCTCCTCACAGGGTGGTCAGCAGATAATTCACTCAGGAGAGGAAAACGTTGCAAGTACGAAATTGCAATACCTTGCACGTGGTCTCTCCCTGCAGTCAAAAGTGAGAACAGTCCTCCATTTCTTCCGTTGTCTATCCATAGACGTTTTGAAGAGCGGGTCACTCGGAATTAGTCCGTCAGTGGACGAAAATTCCATCAGTTTTCACACATGTCCACCTCGTGAACTCTTTGAGACAGGGTGCCGTCCTACACGTGGGCTATCTCGATGAAAGTTTTGCTACGGGCACACCCGTGATTCCCAAAACAAAGGTTTTTATACAACGGCAGAATTCTCCCTGTCGTTCTCAACCAATCACAGCGTTTTAGTATGTCTCGATTCACGATTTCGTATCAATTGACCAATCAACTGTTCATAAAGTCATCTACTTCTCCCATTGAACAGTAACCAAGCAGTTTCATTAGTCCGTTTCTTGAGAAGTTCACTGCAGATTGGTCAACTGTAGAACGTGAATCAAGGTGAATAAAACAACTTCCCAAACGTTCCACTAAGTTCATCTCTGTATTGGAAGGGAAGCAAGGTTCACAGTTCGTTTTCCCTTCCAAAACTACATCCACCATATCAATCCCAACATCAATACTGGCTTGGCAGCAAATATCAAAATACACTATGGCTTGGCAGCTAATTCCCAACCCACTATATGCTATAACCACAACCAGGAATAAATGGAAAATATGCGTTTCGTAACATACCTTCTCCCTATGCGAGAAAAATTTTATAGCATGAAATTTTTCACGTATAGGTTCATCAACATGAACTAAACACAAGCATAAGTGGAGACATTTCACCATATCCCTTAAATAAATCACAAACAGGTCACAAGGCTTCCATACCTGTAATGAATTCAAACTCAAAAGGGGTTAATATGGAAAAGTTCCACTCAAACCTCTACAACTCCAATATCAACAACAGGATGTTATTAAGTCACACAATAACCAAACCATTGTGTGAGAATAACACCAAAATTCAATACAACATTACACCTAATATCCTCTCCAACAACAACAACAACAACAGGGAAGCTCCCAGGTTACGTAATCTATTTCATTACTAGGTCAATCGGTACAGAGCCAAATAGTGAGGATTTCCTGAACCTCTCTCAAACTATTTTTGACATCTCCGTCAACCCGACAGCCTCCTAGGGGTGATGCTTTCCTCTTAATAATCTCAGCTACCCTCACCTTTTCCTTAGGATAAGAGTTTATAAACAAGCTAAGATACTCTTAAAGCATAAGGTACAACCTCTCTCTCTCTTTTGGAGAAGTTCCAAAGCTTCACAAATCTAGGAAAATGCATTCATTTTCAGTCACTTTCATCATTTCCTCTCTGGGGGGAGAAAACCTATGAACAATAACAATAACCAGAAACCTTTAAAGCATAAGGAACAACTGATTGCTCTATGGGAAAAACCAACTGACCAAAAATAAACGTGCCCTTCCCACCTCTGGGGAAATGGCAATACCTGTGAAGGCTCAACAGCAAGGAACCATCCACTAGATCTCAAACTAAGATCCACTATGCTTCTCCACATAAAGACAAACAGACTAAGCTCCAGGCTTCTTAAAATAACCTCTGAATTTAGCATAGCTAAATAATCTCATGTTCAGACGGTTACATATCCAAACTACACTTAGAGGGTCGTGATCTTGGCGATGGAGAAAACTCAAACAACTATCATCCATGGCCAGAAACCACAGCTCATGACTCCTCTATTGTCTAATGCGGTCCTCCCACATTAAGACTATAAACTATTCGAGCCCCCATGCCGCTCCACCATGGAGTGACAATTAAACTACTTAAGCATATGACCACACAGGTCCACACACACAACTAACTCAAACAGTGATACTTGGCAGGTCACTCTGACCTACACAGCACTACAGACTAAGCACTGTTTCTCACTACACTTCAACACCACACCTCTCACGCAAGGAATAAACACCACAACACACTCTCTCCCACACCATTCATTCCTCTATAGAAAGTCAGCTTTTCTTTCTCTTCTTCCAATCGTACCATCTCTTCTCTAGCTGTCCAGTCTTTCTCTGACTCTCGACAGCACATGTGATCGCGTTCACCTCCTCTAGCAAATCACACAGGAAAGAAAGCACGCACAGGCATTCTTCCTCCCCTCTCTTTCCTTCATGCAGTCCTGGCTGACTATACCGCACCTTCAAGGGAGACAACTCTACAGTCTCTAGTTCAGAATCCAACTTGACTTCCATCAATGGCACTGCTAGACTACTGTCAGTGCAGCTGCTCTCTGAACACTGGTCAGTACACACTAACCTATTGCTATCTGGGACTACACTAGGCACATCCCTGATCTGCAAACACACATCTCCCTCTCCATCCTGCTTCTCTTTCTCAGTCACACACATTTCTCTCAGAAAGTACCCAGGTGATTCATCACCTTTATTTTCTTTCTCTGCTTGTCCATACAGGCAGCCAGAATCAGGGTCACACCTCTGCTCTTCATCTAGGGTTGATCTCCCTCCCACTGTTTCTGAACTCGAGGACAGTGACTCAGTCTTGTCACTCCCTCTTTCTTGATCACTGACTTGATCACTACCCAACACGGGCAACAACAAAGAGTTTACCAACTCCTCCTTAGTCTCTATACAAGACTCCACTTCCAAACTCTCTCTCTTCTTCCGAGTGGAACGCATCACCACTCCCCTCTCAGACTCACACTCTAACCTCCGAGTGGAACGCATCACCACTCTCCTAGGGTGAAACTCATCATCCCTATCGATCTCATCCCTTAAATACAGGACTCCTAGCCTTGCATGCGCATAAGGGTGAACTCTGTCAATCCCCTTCCGACTCTCTTCCCTCTGAGGAACTCTGAGCACCACAGGCTCACTCGTCTCACCTGAGACACACACAGTCTTCCTCACACCGACATCCACCTTTCTTCCTCTCCCTTCTGCTCTATTCCAGTCAGACTTAGGCATCATCCCAAGGTTTTCCACATCCTTTCCATAATCATTTCCCAAGATCACATCCACCCATGGGGGACCCATCTGTTTCAACACGCCAACTACTGCATAACCACAATAATCTTCCGTGCTCAGTCTCACCTCATGTAGGGGAATAGAGAAACTTCTATCGTCAACATATGACAACACAATTCCACTACCAAAACATGTCCCCAGAACTCTCTTCCCAGTATCTGACCCTTCCCAGTCTGCAATAACGGAAGACCGCACTACTGTAATCTCCGAGACTGTACTACGGAGCACAGTGACAGGCACCTCCTGCCTCCCCACACGCAATTTTCCACGAGTCTCATAGGGATTAGCGCGCCTTGCTACACTTCCCTTCACCGGACAGGCCGGCTGGCTAGCTACACCAGACTCACGTGGTCCACTCTCTCCCACTAAGGCCACACGCGCCTTACTCTCAGCATCTATCCTCCCTGGACAGTCACGAGCCATGTGCCCTATCTTCTTACACCTGAAACATCTGATATTCCTAGGTGTCTGGCTCACACATCGTTCTTCCTTCCTCCATCCACTCCCTCGGACTTGACAATCGCGTCTCCTGTGTCTGATCTTTTTCTCTCTCTCAAACTCCTCCTCTCTCCACTCTCTCTGCTCTGCTTCCTCTATCTCCAATTTCCTCTTTGCAAGGCTGAACTCGGTTAGCATATCTCGCAAATCCTTTTTAGTAGCACCTTCTTCTGCACTCAAACTAAATTTCTCGATTAGCAACTCTAATCCTGCCCTATCCAGTGAATATATATACTCAACGGTCGGCAATTCTTCTTCCTCCCCCATTGCAAAATATTCACTAGCCTCACAAACTCTAATGAATCAGCATCTTCCTATCAACCTCACTCTCAGTCCGCTTCGCCTCCACGAAGTTAATCAGAGCATCCTGCATAACAATTTTTGAAGCACCTTTAATGACATCTACGCCATACTTCTCAATGGTTAACTCCAAAGCTTGTTTATCAAACCCCAGGATCTCTAACCTAGTTGGCCATTCACCTCCCTCAGCCATGGCGAAAAGTTACTAAATCCAGCAATCACAAAGAATAGAAAACACTCAGCAAATCTCCAAACAGCACTAACTGCACGATTTCTAAGGAACCCAACAACATCCAGGCACGTCACTAAGTGGCAGATCACAAGAGCAAAGGTCAGGCCGTGTCACAACAAGCACTCACGCCTAATGCATAATGGATCACGTGCAAAGGGTGAAAATAGCAATGCAGGTCAGGTCACATCACTCACTCCAGACACAATCAATGCAGGTCAAATTTCTAAGTGATAAATATGGCTTCAGAATTTATCTCATAGAATTACAAAAAGATCTTATATTTTACCAATATTCATTCAATTATCCCGAGACGAAGGCCCCCATAATGTCACAAGTAGTATTAAAGATTATTAATCTTTACTGTGGCTCGTTAAATGTCTAGGGAATTCCGTACTACTTGGCACCTTCCAATCAAAACCATTCGCACAAGGATGACGATTGGACGCAAATGAATGACTGGGCTGCACAAATCAAATTCAAATTCAGCTTTAATCAATAATAATCAAATTGGTCAAGAGTGATAAGTTTCAACACAATAAATAATAAGGCATGGTGATACTGAAACGCATTGTAAAATAAAAATAAACCTTTCCCCAGAATTAAATAATTAACTAAGAGGGCTGCCAAGCCATGATGGGAAACCTGTACTCACGTACTCAACTTGGTGTGGCGTCCAGCCAATCCGTAGCCGGCTAAACGAGCTACGCTTCCAGTGAATGACATTCCACACACACGATGGGAGAGAGGATTAGGGGAACGTCCATTCATGGACTCACTGCACAATACACGACGAAACTGGAGAGTTTCCTCTGGTGATGAAAATGTGGAGATTTCCCCACTCTCGTGGTGGAGGGTGAGGCGGGACTTGCACTTGATTCCGGAGATGGAGGGCTCTTGCATCAACGCGTAGTCCGACGTCCAAGCGGGCTAGCAGGCGGCAGGCGGTGAAT
Source organism: Theodoxus fluviatilis (assembly GCA_034096865.1). Taxonomy (NCBI): domain Eukaryota; kingdom Metazoa; phylum Mollusca; class Gastropoda; order Cycloneritida; family Neritidae; genus Theodoxus; species Theodoxus fluviatilis. The sequence goes on along the minus strand of JAWQFJ010016286.1, from coordinate 7,990 downwards.
CCTTCCTGTGGCAGGCAGGACGGCGGGCAAGATGACTTGAAAACGGTGACGAGGAGGGGGCGAGGCGAGAGGGGTTAGAGCTTTCTCGCAGGTGGCTTTCTCGCAGGTGTGGGAGAAACTTCTAGAGACAATTTCTCCTCACAGGGTGGTCAGCAGATAATTCACTCAGGAGAGGAAAACGTTGCAAGAACAAAAGATTGCAATACCTTACGTTGTCTCTCCCTCCAGGTAGAAGTGAGAACAGTCCTCCATTTTCCCGTTGTCTATCCATAGACGTTTTGAAGAGAGGGTCACTCGGAATTAGTCCGTCAGTGGACAAAAATTCCATCAGTTTTCACACATGTCCACCTCGTGAACTCTTTGAGACAGGGTGCCGTCCTACACATGGGCTATCTCGATGAAAGTTTTGCTACGGGCACACCGTGATCCCCAAAACAAAGGTTTTTATACAACGGCAGAATTCTCCCTGTCGTTCTCAACCAATCACAGC
>JAWQFJ010016286.1:0-2500 GCA_034096865.1 Theodoxus fluviatilis | reverse complement strand
GCGCACAGCTCCAAGTTTGCATGGACAGAATCAAGATGTACCACTAGTTTGCCGGTGCCATTCCCCCCGAATCTCTCCACTTTGCCAGAACATGAGTTAGTTTGGGAATCTGGAGGAGCAGTTTGCTCAATGATGCGGAGCCTCTGAAAGGAGAGACTTTGCATTTCAAAGACCATTGACAAGGCACACGAGGTTTCTGTCAAATTCTGACACAGAGGAATCATATGTACAGGTGAAATGCGGAGCTGTGTGCTCAGAATGACATGCAAGTTCCAATCTGCATCTTTTGCTGCAAGACAAGAAAACTGCAAGCATGCCCTAGCAATCTGGCTGAGGAGGAGGATTCACTCACGACAGCAACTTCAAAATTTTGTTTCATTGTACATATTTGTCATGTGGTTGTTTTTTCTCCCCACAGCTGTTAAGAATGTAAGTCATATGATGGCCAAGTTGTTGATTCTGGCACAGTTTTCAACTCCAAGCAAACCAGAAACAGCAGCAGCAGCAGCCACAGCCACTCCATGAGCCCATTTGAATGTTTGGCACTTATTACTTACTCCTTTTCTCTCGTCTTGACAGTCCAAGCGGATGTGTATGCAAATCGACAAGGGCATCATTCCTGAAGCATTAGTCAAACTCCTGGCTTCCCGCTCTCGGCAGCCTCAGAACCAACTGACAGCAGGCCAAGTCCACTGCAGTGTCCAAGACAACCCTGCCCAGCACACTTTCTCAGAGGGCTCTGGTGGTGCCAGGTTTTTTGGCTCCTTATCTGCACAACAGCTCCCAAGTACCTTCCAGTCCTACCCACCCTCGGCGTACAGGACACAGTTCTCAGGCAGCCATCTTCCTGCCTCCATGTACACAGGACACCCAGGGCAAGTCTCTCTTCAGGCACAGTCCCACATGTACACAGGCGCAGTTGATGGACCAAGAGCTTCAAGAATGTGCCCAGACTCTACAATGATGTCCTCGAGGAGTGGCTACAGCGGTGCCATGGGGAACTTCCTGCAGTCAAGTGGAGCTCCTTGCTCTTACAGTGGACCTCAGTACAGTGGAGGTAGTGGAGGTGGTGCTAGTGGTGTGGGATGGATGGAGGACAGTCCTGCGTCGAGGGGGACTCTGCACAGTGCCGGCTCCAGTTCCAATCTCAGCACAGGCAGCTGGACTAGTGGTGCGTCGGAGAGTGGAGGGATCGCGTCCCTCACCTCTGTTCAGTCTCCCCAGGGATTCCACTCCTACGCCACCTCTACCTTCGGTGGAAATTCTGCACAGACAAATCAGTCCGATGGCGATATCTTCGCCGAGTCCCGCACTTCTGGATGTACAGGGAATGTGGAGTTGGATTCCATACTGAGCTACCTGACTGCAGATGCTCCCTCCTCAGTGAGCCAGGTGGGAGTTTCCAGCTCTGGTGTGAACTCTCTGCAGTTTGAGCCCCTCCACCCCCAGGGGCCAACCACTGCACCAGTGCAGAGGAGGACTTTTGGTGCAGCGTCCTTTTCAAACTCCGCAGGAGCAACTGCGCCGTCTGGCAACTATTCCTGGACACAAGCGCCTCTGCAGCCAGAAAATATGGACCAGTCACTCACCAGGGTGGTGCTACAGCAGGTGCAATTCTGTCGGGATGACTCTGTCTCCGTCCCCCAGGGAGTATCTTCCTCTGCATTTCCAGGACATTCGGGAGCAAGGGAAACTTCTGGTGCCAACGCAAGGCTTCAGCATGGAGGAGTTTCATCCTTGATGTCCTGCCTTGAGGAGATGGAGCCTGAGATTTTAAGTGTCGATGACTACTAAGGGGCATCCCTGCCCCCGCCAGTGACCTTCGCCCTGGCACAGTCTGTGTTTGAGACAGTGGACTCCTCTGATGGCTCAGTCCAAGGCAGGACGCTCTTCCCTTGGTGCTCCTTGCTAGTCACCCTAGACACACAGCAACAGAGATTATGTCTGGCTATAGAGAGAGTAGAAAGGTCGGTTGCTTCGAGTGAATGGCGTTGTTATGTTCTTTTGTAAGTTGTTGTATTTTGTTGTTGTATTATTTATGTTGTTTTATGAGTAGGGTGCGATGTCAGATGTGCGCTGCAGTTATTTTGGAGATGCACAGCTTTCTAGACCTATTTCATTGAGTGTTTAAGACGTCCCACGTCAACCTTCTATACCTTTGACCGCTTTGTAGTTCTGTTAGTTTAATGTATAGGATGACTGCAAATCTTTTTGACTTATACTGTACAATAATGACTAAATACAAAAAAATTATTGTTTCATGGAGTGTAGATCTCAAGTTTATTTAGCAAAGTTCTTTTTCATAAGATTTTTTCAAGTTCAGAGTTCAAAAACAATCACTACACTTTATGGAGGTACTATACTCCTAACCACCACAGTTCCGAGCCCCCTTATATTTGGTTGAGATTTTCTAGCCTCCCAGGAAAATGACTTGCATCTGCTGCTGGTTTGGTAGGGTTGCCTGAAGCTTTATTTTTTTCTCATGCCTTGGTGTTCTTTG
>JAWQFJ010016285.1:0-12597 GCA_034096865.1 Theodoxus fluviatilis | reverse complement strand
TCTTGCCATTTTAAAATATCACTAGACCTGCAAACCAATTTGCCCACTTCCCATCAGTTCAGAAAGTTCCAGGGGAGCATGCAGTCGTACTCATTCTCTCTCTCACTCGCTGACACTGGAGCCACGTCCCACTCCCCCGTGTTGACGCTGACACTGGAGTCACGTCCCACTCCCCCGTGTTGACGCTGGCACTGGAGCCACGCCCCACTCCCCCGTGTTGACGGTGGCACTGTGACAATTAGCTCTCAAGCAGCTTCGCTCTGGGCTCGATCAATTTCTCACTGCTGTGCGATTCTTGTTTCGGAGTTCTGCTTGAAGTCTTCATTCCTTCAAGTGAAAACGCAAAGGTCAAACACCATCACATCGACCAGCTGTCAAATAAACAGCGTCCAGTAGTCGTGCTGCACTAACTCTTCAGTTTTGTCAGGGGGTCATTTCAAGGGGAATTCAAAAACTGAAGACAGCAAAGGATGCATTTCATTACAGTGCGAGAGAAGGGAACGACCGCATCCAGTTTCTTAGCTGCTGTTGTGTTTGGAGGGGAGGACTTGAGAACCACATCTCGCACTGAAGGGGAGAAAACCCCCGAGAACACTGTATGCGAGTTACTTAGTTACTTAGATTGACTACGGGTCCATCTAGTCATCGGCTTTCGTCTGTCTCTAACCACGCTGTGCCCTCGAGCAGTGCAGTTGTCTATAGCATTGGGTGATGACTCGCTTTCTCTCATGCACTCAACGAAAGCTAAGATTCTTTCCCCATTCTTTTAGATAAAAGTTTACAGATTAAGATTTATAACTTCAACCGTCTTGAAACTGACTATCATGTTCTTTAGGAGTGCATTAGCTATCCACGATGGCTGGTCTCCTTTAGTCCGAGGGTTGCCCACTCTCTCTTCTAGCTCTCTTTCTCTCCCACACGTGTGCAATTACACATATGGAGACGTGTCATCTCTCTCTCTGTCTCTCACTGTGTCTCTCTTTGTCTCAGTCTCTCTGTCTGCCTGTGTCCCAGTCTGTCGGTCTGCTTGCCTGCCTGCATTCCTTTCTCTCTCTCTCTCTCTCTCTCTCTCTCTCTCTCTCTCTCTCTCTCTCTCTCTCACACACACACACACACACACACACACACACACACACAAACACACACACACACACACACACACACACACACACACACACACACACACACACACACACACCGGACTGAAAAGCCTTGCAGAAGATCAGTGTTTCTTGCCTGGCAAATTGTGTCTTCATATGGAATCGTCTTTGCACGGTGGAGTAATTTCCCTTGTACTGGGGTTTGCAGCTGTTTTCTGTGCTGTACAGTGATAAATCCAGCTTCGATGACTTGGACACTGTATGTTGTCGAAAATAGGACAATGTTGGATTATCACACTGATATTTGCTGCATTGCTGACATACCCGTGACTTTTACGTACTGAATTGTGTTGTGCATTCACAATGAAATCTCATGCATTGCTGACATTTACGTGGATTTAAAATACTGAATTGTGTTGTGTATTGGCACTCAAATCGCATGCATTGCAGACATATCAATGGATTTTAAAAACTGAATTGTGTTGTGGATTGACACTCAAATCGCACGCATTGCAGACATATCAATGGATTTTAAAAACTGAATTGTGCTGTGTGTTGACATTAAAACCTCATGGATTTCTGTCCCATCCCTGGATTTTAATTACTGAATTTTGCTGTTGACAGTGAAACCTCATGCATCACTGACATTCAAATGGATTTTAAATATTGAATTGTATTGTGTGTTGACACTGAAACCCAATGCGTTGCTGACATCCGTGGATACTGAATTGCGCTGTGTGTTGAATTTGAAACCTCATGAATTGCTGACACATCAATGGATTTTAAATACTGAATTGTGCTGTGTGTTGACAAGGAAATATCCATGGATTATAAGTACTGAATCGTGCTGTTTGTTCACACTGAAATATCCATGGATTTTAAAATGCAGAATTGTGTTGTGTGTTGACAGTGAAACCCAATGCATTGCAGACATTCGTGTGGAGTTTAAATACTGAATTGTGTGTTGTCATTGAAATATTCATGGATCTTCAATACTGAATTGTGTTGTGCATTCACAGTGAAACCTCATGCATTGCTGACATTCACGTGGATTTAAAATACTGAATTGTGCTGTGTGTTAAATTTGAAACCTCATGTATTGCCAAAACATCCCTGGAATTTAAATACTGTATTGTGCTGTGTGTTGACACTGAAATATCCATGGATTTTAAAATACTGAATTGCGTTGGATGTTGACATTGAAACCTCATGCATTGCAGACATTTTCATGGATTTTAAATACTGAATTGTAATGTGTGTTGAATTGGAAACCTCTCGTATTGCTGACATATCCATGGATTTTTTATATTGAATTTTGTTATGTGTTGACACTGAAATCTCATGCAATGCAGACACATCCATGGATTTTAAATACTGAATTGTGCCGTGCGTAAAATTTGAAACCTCATGTGTTGCTGTGACATCAATGGATTTTAAGTACTACATTGTGATGTGACACTCAAATCTCATGCATTGCTGACATATCCATGGATTTAAATACTAAATATTGCTGTTCACAGTGAAACCTCATGCGTCACTGACATTCAAATGGATTTTAAATATTGAATTGTGCTGTATGTTGACACTGAAATATCAATGGATGTTAAGATACTGAATTGTGTTTTGTATTGACACTAAAATCACATGCATTGCAGACATATCCATGGTTTTTAAATACTGAATTGTGTTGTGTATTGTCACTGAAATCACATGCATTGCAGACATATCCATGGATTTTAAATACTGAATTGTGTTTTGTATTGACACTGAAATCACATGCATTGCAGACATATCCATGGATTTTAAATACTGAATTGTGTTGTGTATTGACACTGAAATCACATGCATTGCAGACATATCCATGGATTTTAAATACTGAATTGTGTTGTGTATTGACACTGAAACCTCATGCAATGCAGACATATCCATGGAATTTAAAAACTGAATTATGCTGTGTATTCATACTGAAACCTCACGCATTGCTGACATATCCATGGCTTTTGAATACTGAATTGTGTTGTGAATTTACACTGAAACTGCATGCATTGCTGACATATCCATGGGTTTTAAAAATATTTAATTGGGTTGTGTGTTGGCAGTGAAACCTCACGAATTGCTGACTTATCCATGGATTTGAAGTGTAACAGACTTATATTGGATGTATTGCTGATGTAGTCTCTGATGTCAAGCATTGACTTGTTTGGTATGTGCCGAACACTGATGCTGTATGCACCAACCAAGTAGCCATGGATGTTGAGGCCTGACTGGTGGCTTATACATTGCTATGTAGACATTGGCGATGGGCACTGACGTCTGCTGTTTACTACAAAGTGGGAGCTCATGCTTGCCACATAGAGTGGGACAAGAAGCATTGACTTCTGTAGTTTGCCACAAACGGGCAGATTATGCTGTGTAATGGAAGCTTATACACTGCTGTGTAAATTTTGATAATGACTTATGTTGTTTGACACAAACTTGAGGTTCATACAGTGCTATTACAATATTGCTGATGACTTGTGTTGGTTGATTTACACTTGAGGCTTAAACATTGCTATCAAAATATTGATGATGACTTACGTTGTTTGATACACACATAAAGCTGATACGTTGCTATTAATATATTGATGATGACTTATGTTGTTTGATACACACATAAAGCTCAACAGTTGCTGACTATATACTATTGTAAAGAACCGAAGTGTGTTGTGTATGACAGACAAGTTGATGTCAAATGCTGAATTATGCTGTGCATGCTACACACTGACAGCTTTTTAATTGCGTGCATACATGTATACAGTGGATTCAAGAGCTTAATAGTTGTACATGTATGTATTGCGCATTGATGTGTATTACTGACTGGTGTATGTGCTGCACATTGATGTGTATTACTGACTGGTGTATGTGCTGCACATTGATGTGTATTACTGACTGGTGTATGTGCTGCACATTGATGTGTATTACTGACTGGTGTATGTGCTGCACATTGATGTGTATTACTGACTGGTGTATGTGCTGCACATTGATGTGTATTACTGACTGGTGTATGTGCTGCACATTGATGTGTATTACTGACTGGTGTATGTGCTGCACATTGATGTGTATTACTGACTGGTGTATGTGCTGCACATTGATGTGTATTACTGACTGGTGTATGTGCTGCACATTGATGTGTATTACTGACTGGTGTATGTGCTGCACATTGATGTGTATTACTGACTGGTGTATGTGCTGCACATTGATGTGTATTACTGACTGGTGTATGTGCTGCACATTGATGTGTATTACTGACTGGTGTATGTGCTGCACATTGATGTGTATTACTGACTGGTGTATGTGCTGCACATTGATGTGTATTACTGACTGGTGTATGTGCTGCACATTGATGTGTATTACTGACTGGTGTATGTGCTGCACATTGATGTGTATTACTGACTGGTGTATGTGCTGCACATTGATGTGTATTACTGACTGGTGTATGTGCTGCACATTGATGTGTATTACTGACTGGTGTATGTGCTGCACATTGATGTGTATTACTGACTGGTGTATGTGCTGCACATTGATGTGTATTACTGACTGGTGTATGTGCTGCACATTGATGTGTATTACTGACTGGTGTATGTGCTGCACATTGATGTGTATTACTGACTGGTGTATGTGCTGCACATTGATGTGTATTACTGACTGGTGTATGTGCTGCACATTGATGTGTATTACTGACTGGTGTATGTGCTGCACATTGATGTGTATTACTGACTGGTGTATGTGCTGCACATTGATGTGTATTACTGACTGGTGTATGTGCTGCACATTGATGTGTATTACTGACTGGTGTATGTGCTGCACATTGATGTGTATTACTGACTGGTGTATGTGCTGCACATTGATGTGTATTACTGACTGGTGTATGTGCTGCACATTGATGTGTATTACTGACTGGTGTATGTGCTGCACATTGATGTGTATTACTGACTGGTGTATGTGCTGCACATTGATGTGTATTACTGACTGGTGTATGTGCTGCACATTGATGTGTATTACTGACTGGTGTATGTGCTGCACATTGATGTGTATTACTGGCTGGTGTTTATGCTGAACACTCACATCTCATGCATTAGTGACCATAAGTCTCTAAGTCGATGCCAAAAGGTAAAGTTTGTTGTAAGCAACACAGTGAAATTCCATGCATAGCTGACAGACATTGCTGTTCACTATGGGAGAGTGGTCTGTGTGCCAGACACTGATGTTTCATGCATTGCTACACAGACACTGAAGTTTAGCATTGTGTTATATTGTATGTACTTAGGATGTTATTTCATACATTGATGACACAGACTTTAATGTTAATCGGATAGCAGTGAGAAAACTTTTGGTATTGAAGCTTCAGTGCTTTTATAGAAGGACGACATAGATTGTCTGCTAAAAAGCCGTCTTCATTTGTGCTCACTGTTCATGTCATGCCAAATGTATGGGCATGAACATCTACTCGACGTGTTATTGTCAAATTGTCTGTTTCATGTTCACATACGTCAGCGCTGTTTGCATGCGTGACTCTCCTTGAAATAGTTTGCACAGTTCCTCTCACATTAACTTGGCATTCAACAAATAGTTTAAATCATCATTTTGTTGCTTCATCATTCCATCAAGGGAACAGAAGCCCCCCCCCCCCCCCCCCAAAAAAAAAGGCCCTCTCTCCACTCCCTACCCCCCCCCCCCCCCCTCCCCCTTTCCGACCCTATTCGCAGCAACCCTTCGGATGCTGTTCATTGCCCTCATATCTTTAGAGTTCCTGTATTCGCCTTCCATTAACTTGACGAAAATGTGCCTCTGGTATATTTCTGCCGAGTTTCCCTATAGGTGTTAACCTAACGTCACATCATAATCTAGATCCGCGCTTGCATTCATGCATGTGTGTGTATGTGTGTGTGTGTGTGTGTGTGTGTGTGTGTGTGTGTGTGTGTGTGTGTGTGTGTGTGTGAACTTGTGTGTGTGTGTGTGTGTGTGTGAACTTGCATGTGTGTGTGAACTTGCATGTGTGTGTGTGAACGTGTGTCAACGTGTGTCAACGTGTGTTTTTGTGAACGTGTGTGTGTGTGTCTGTATGTATGTGTGTGTGAAAATGTGTGCGTGGAAATTGTGTGTGTTTGTGTGTGTGTGTGTGTGCATGTGTGTGTGTGCGTGTGCGTGTGTGTGTGTGTGTGTGCGTGTCTGTGTGCGTGTGTGTGTGTGTATGTGTGCGTGCATGTGTGTGTGTGTCTGTGTGCGTGTGTGTGTGTGTGTATGTGTGTGTGTGCGTGTGTGTGCGTGCGCGAAAGAGTGGGAACCAGAGAGAGCCAGAGAGAGATGAAAAACATTAGGCACTAATTTCTTTGATGCGGAATTTTTTTAATATACTTGTATTAAGTACAATGATCACATAATATTGCGGGAGAAACTTATCGCATTAACTTTATTCTTGAATGTGTAAGTTTTCGTCTAGTATAAGATTTTTCTGAAGTGTTGTTGTTATTGTTGTTGAAAAGTATTTGTTATCATAACTACATATCGCTTTCTTAAGGAAAACTACTTGCTCATGGCGCAGAACAGTCACATCAATAAATGTCTTTATTGCTAAAATGAAAAATGTTTTTTGTTTTCCCTGTGACTCCATTGTTTGTCGTATTACTTTAGAAGTCATAGACTGTCTCCTGTGTAGTTGGTGTGAGTGCCTCGGACAAGAGGGAGATGCAAGATAAGACAGAGGAAGGACAAGAGAGAGGTGCAAGATAAGACAGAGGAAGGACAAGAGAGAGGTGCAAGATGAGACAGAGGAAGGACCAGAGGGAGGTGCAAGATGAGACAGAGGAAGGACAAGAGAGAGGTGCAAGATGAGACAGAGGAAGGACAAGAGGGAGGTGCAAGATGAGATAGAGGAAGGACAAGGAGGAGGTGCAAGATGAGGCAGAGGAAGGACAAGAGGGAGGTGCAAGATGAGACAGAGGAAGGACCAGAGGGAGGTGCAAGATGAGACAGAGGAAGGACAAGAGGGAGGTGCAAGATGAGACAGAGGAAGGACCAGAGGGAGGTGCAAGATGGACAGAGGAAGGACAAGAGGGAGGTGCAAGATGAGACAGAGGAAGGACAAGAGGGAGGTGCAAGATGAGACAGAGGAAGGACAAGAGGGAGGTGCAAGATGAGACAGAGGAAGGACAAGAGGGAGGTGCAAGATGAGACAGAGGAAGGACAAGAGGGAGGTGCAAGATGAGACAGAGGAAGGACAAGAGGGAGGTGCAAGATGAGACAGAGGAAGGACCAGAGGGAGGAGGAAGAGCAGGGGGCGGGAGAGAGGTAAGGGAAGAGGTTGGAGGAGGAGAAAATCTGAGAAGGACCAGACAATATGGGAAAGAGGAGAAACACAAGAAAGTCATACAAGAAGAGGGAGGCAAAGGCGGAGATAAAGGAGTGACTTTCTATAAGGGCTTATCACCCATATCTGAGTATTGAACCACTCCACACTTTACCTCCTGATCACTGGGCTGCTTGATCAAACGGTCGCTGGCATCTGACGACAAACTCAGTGACAGACAGGTAAGACGCACACACTCAGGTGCCAGCACCAACACTTCTCCCAGGGGAGTATTCCACCCCGATGCTGGCTCATGGCCACATACAGGGTTAACCTGCACCACAGTGTGCCATCCCTGCCCTCACAGGTACCCGGGTTTTTTCCTGAGTGGGAAGAATCAATGCGAGTTGAGCATCTTGCCCAAGGTTGCAACTCCAGGATCCGCAAGACTCAGAATGGCAAGGGACCTAACTACAAGACTACAAGAGGAGGACTACACGACAAGGATTTCCAGTGGAGAAACACATGCGGGCAGCTAGAGGGAGTATCAGTCTCCAGTGGAGAAACACATGGGGGCAGCTAGAGGGAGTATCAGTCTCCAGTGGAGAAACACATGGGGGCAGCTAGAGGGAGTATCAGTCTCCAGTGGAGAAACACATGGGGGCAGCTAGAGGGAGTATCAGTCTCCAGTGGAGAAACACATGGGGGCAGCTAGAGGGAGTATCAGTCTCCAGTGGAGAAACACATGGGGGCAGCTAGAGGGAGTATCAGTCTCCAGTGGAGAAACACATGGGGGCAGCTAGAGGGAGTATCAGTCTCCAGTGGAGAAACACATGGGGGCAGCTAGAGGGAGTATCAGTCTCCAGTGGAGAAACACATGGGGGCAGCTAGAGGGAGTATCAGTCTCCAGTGGAGAAACACATGGGGGCAGCTAGAGGGAGTATCAGTCTCCAGTGGAGAAACACATGGGGGCAGCTAGAGGGAGTATCAGTCTCCAGTGGAGAAACACATGGGGGCAGCTAGAGGGAGTATCAGTCTCCAGTGGAGAAACACATGGGGGCAGCTAGAGGGAGTATCAGTCTCCAGTGGAGAAACACATGGGGGCAGCTAGAGGGAGTATCAGTCTCCAGTGGAGAAACACATGGGGGCAGCTAGAGGGAGTATCAGTCCTCCAGTGGAGAAACACATGGGGGCAGCTAGAGGGAGTATCAGTCTCCAGTGGAGAAACACATGGGGGCAGCTAGAGGGAGTATCAGTCTCCAGTGGAGAAACACATGGGGGCAGCTAGAGGGAGTATCAGTCTCCAGTGGAGAAACACATGGGGGCAGCTAGAGGGAGTATCAGTCTCCAGTGGAGAAACACATGGGGGCAGCTAGAGGGAGTATCAGTCTCCAGTGGAGAAACACATGGGGGCAGCTAGAGGGAGTATCAGTCTCCAGTGGAGAAACACATGGGGGCAGCTAGAGGGAGTATCAGTCTCCAGTGGAGAAACACATGGGGGCAGCTAGAGGGAGTATCAGTCTCCAGTGGAGAAACACATGGGGCAGCTAGAGGGAGTATCAGTCTCCAGTGGAGAAACACATGGGGGCAGCTAGAGGGAGTATCAGTCTCCAGTGGAGAAACACATGGGGGCAGCTAGAGGGAGTATCAGTCTCCAGTGGAGAAACACATGGGGGCAGCTAGAGGGAGTATCAGTCTCCAGTGGAGAAACACATGGGGGCAGCTAGAGGGAGTATCAGTCTCCAGTGGAGAAACACATGGGGGCAGCTAGAGGGAGTATCAGTCTCCAGTGGAGAAACACATGGGGGCAGCTAGAGGGAGTATCAGTCTCCAGTGGAGAAACACATGGGGGCAGCTAGAGGGAGTATCAGTCTCCAGTGGAGAAACACATGGGGGCAGCTAGAGGGAGTATCAGTCTCCAGTGGAGAAACACATGGGGGCAGCTAGAGGGAGTATCAGTCTCCAGTGGAGAAACACATGGGGGCAGCTAGAGGGAGTATCAGTCTCCAGTGGAGAAACACATGGGGGCAGCTAGAGGGAGTATCAGTCTCCAGTGGAGAAACACATGGGGGCAGCTAGAGGGAGTATCAGTCTCCAGTGGAGAAACACATGGGGGCAGCTAGAGGGAGTATCAGTCTCCAGTGGAGAAACACATGGGGGCAGCTAGAGGGAGTATCAGTCTCCAGTGGAGAAACACATGGGGGCAGCTAGAGGGAGTATCAGTCTCCAGTGGAGAAACACATGGGGGCAGCTAGAGGGAGTATCAGTCTCCAGTGGAGAAACACATGGGGGCAGCTAGAGGGAGTATCAGTCTCCAGTGGAGAAACACATGGGGGCAGCTAGAGGGAGTATCAGTCTCCAGTGGAGAAACACATGGGGGCAGCTAGAGGGAGTATCAGTCTCCAGTGGAGAAACACATGGGGGCAGCTAGAGGGAGTATCAGTCTCCAGTGGAGAAACACATGGGGGCAGCTAGAGGGAGTATCAGTCTCCAGTGGAGAAACACATGGGGGCAGCTAGAGGGAGTATCAGTCTCCAGTGGAGAAACACATGGGGGCAGCTAGAGGGAGTATCAGTCTCCAGTGGAGAAACACATGGGGGCAGCTAGAGGGAGTATCAGTCTCCAGTGGAGAAACACATGGGGGCAGCTAGAGGGAGTATCAGTCTCCAGTGGAGAAACACATGGGGGCAGCTAGAGGGAGTATCAGTCTCCAGTGGAGAAACACATGGGGGCAGCTAGAGGGAGTATCAGTCTCCAGTGGAGAAACACATGGGGGCAGCTAGAGGGAGTATCAGTCTCCAGTGGAGAAACACATGGGGGCAGCTAGAGGGAGTATCAGTCTCCAGTGGAGAAACACATGGGGGCAGCTAGAGGGAGTATCAGTCTCCAGTGGAGAAACACATGGGGCAGCTAGAGGGAGTATCAGTCTCCAGTGGAGAAACACATGGGGGCAGCTAGAGGGAGTATCAGTCTCCAGTGGAGAAACACATGGGGGCAGCTAGAGGGAGTATCAGTCTCCAGTGGAGAAACACATGGGGGCAGCTAGAGGGAGTATCAGTCTCCAGTGGAGAAACACATGGGGGCAGCTAGAGGGAGTATCAGTCTCCAGTGGAGAAACACATGGGGCAGCTAGAGGGAGTATCAGTCTCCAGTGGAGAAACACATGGGGGGCAGCTAGAGGGAGTATCAGTCTCCAGTGGAGAAACACATGGGGGCAGCTAGAGGGAGTATCAGTCTCCAGTGGAGAAACACATGGGGGCAGCTAGAGGGAGTATCAGTCTCCAGTGGAGAAACACATGGGGGCAGCTAGAGGGAGTATCAGTCTCCAGTGGAGAAACACATGGGGGCAGCTAGAGGGAGTATCAGTCTCCAGTGGAGAAACACATGGGGGCAGCTAGAGGGAGTATCAGTCTCCAGTGGAGAAACACATGGGGGCAGCTAGAGGGAGTATCAGTCTCCAGTGGAGAAACACATGGGGGCAGCTAGAGGGAGTATCAGTCTCCAGTGGAGAAACACATGGGGGCAGCTAGAGGGAGTATCAGTCTCCAGTGGAGAAACACATGGGGGCAGCTAGAGGGAGTATCAGTCTCCAGTGGAGAAACACATGGGGGCAGCTAGAGGGAGTATCAGTCTCCAGTGGAGAAACACATGGGGGCAGCTAGAGGGAGTATCAGTCTCCAGTGGAGAAACACATGGGGGCAGCTAGAGGGAGTATCAGTCTCCAGTGGAGAAACACATGGGGGCAGCTAGAGGGAGTATCAGTCTCCAGTGGAGAAACACATGGGGGCAGCTAGAGGGAGTATCAGTCTCCAGTGGAGAAACACATGGGGGCAGCTAGAGGGAGTATCAGTCTCCAGTGGAGAAACACATGGGGGCAGCTAGAGGGAGTATCAGTCTCCAGTGGAGAAACACATGGGGGCAGCTAGAGGGAGTATCAGTCTCCAGTGGAGAAACACATGGGGGCAGCTAGAGGGAGTGTCAGCCTCCGCAGGAGCAGTAGGAAACGGAGGGAGAATACGCGTTGTGGAGACAAAAAGATACATGAGACTGATACTCCCTCTAGCTGCCCGCATGTGTTTATTCACTGGAAATCCTTGTCGTGTAGTCCTCCTCTTGTAGTCTTGTAGTTAGGTCCCTTGCCATTCTGAGTCTTGCGGATCCTGGAGTTGCAACCTTGGGCAAGATGCTCAACTCGCATTGATTCTTCCCACTCAGGAAAAAACCCGGGTACCTGTGAGGGCAGGGATGGCACACTGTGGTGCAGGTTAACCCTGTATGTGGCCATGAGCCAGCATCGGGGTGGAATACTCCCCTGGGAGAAGTGTTGGTGCTGGCACCTGACTGTGTGCGTCTTACCTGTCTGTCACTGAGTTTGTCGTCAGATGCCAGCGACCGGTTGATCAAGCGGCCCAGTGATCAGGAGGTAAAGTGTGGAGTGGTTCAATACTCAGATACGGGTGATAAGCCCCTATAGAAAGCCACACCTTTATCTCCGCCTTTGCCTCCCTCTTCTTGTATGACTTTCTTGTGTTTCTCCTCTTTCCCTTATTGTCTGGTCCTTCTCAGATTTTCTCCTCCTCCAACCTCTTCCCTTACCTCTCTCCCGCCACCTGCTCTTCCTCCTCCCTCTGGTCCTTCCTCTGTCTCATCTTGCACCTCCCTCTTGTCCTTCCTCTGTCTCATCTTGCACCTCCTCCTTGTCCTTCCTCTGTCTCATCTTGCACCTCCCTCTTGTCCTTCCTCTGTCTCATCTTGCACCTCCCTCTTGTCCTTCCTCTGTCTCATCTTGCACCTCCCTCTTGTCCTTCCTCTGTCTCATCTTGCACCTCCCTCTTGTCCTTCCTCTGTCTCATCTTGCACCTCCCTCTTGTCCTTCCTCTGTCTCATCTTGCACCTCCCTCTTGTCCTTCCTCTGTCTCATCTTGCACCTCCCTCTTGTCCTTCCTCTGTCTCATCTTGCACCTCCCTCTTGTCCTTCCTCTGTCTCATCTTGCACCTCCCTCTTGTCCTTCCTCTGTCTCATCTTGCACCTCCCTCTTGTCCTTCCTCTGTCTCATCTTGCACCTCCCTCTTGTCCTTCCTCTGTCTCATCTTGCACCTCCCTCTTGTCCTTCCTCTGTCTCATCTTGCACCTCCCTCTTGTCCTTCCTCTGTCTCATCTTGCACCTCCCT
>JAWQFJ010016284.1:0-15357 GCA_034096865.1 Theodoxus fluviatilis | reverse complement strand
AGTCTCTTTGTGAGATAATTTTCAATTCGAACTTAATGCAGGATTTCTCACCGTCAACCACACATCGTGCACACAATAAAGAAAAAAGTCGTAATCTACTTCAATTGTCCAGCTGAGATTGCAGTAGGTGACAAATTAAGGCACACATGAGTCAGCGGAGAACGAATTATCGAATATTTTCTATGTCGAAGCGTCACAAAACATAAACCCTAGTCTCGGTCGTCGTCAACTTGGATCTTTGCTCGCCGCTGGGGTAGTTTCTTTTTTAGCTAGCTCTTACTGCGAAGCAAGATCTTGCGACCAAGATCGACTACCTATTTTCAAACCCGCCCCAGAAGCCGATAACACTTTCGTTTCGTTTTCAACATCCATATTTTTCATACCAGAGAGAGAGTAGTCTTCTGCACACACACACACACACACACACACACACACACACACACACACACAGAGAGAGAGAGAGAGAGAGAGAGAGAGAGAGAGAGAGAGAGAGAGAGAGAGCAAGAGAGAGAGAGAGATAGACAGACAGACAGAGAGAGACAGACAGAGAGAGAGAGAGAGACAGAGAGAGACAGAGAGAGAGAGATAGAGACAGAGAGAGAGAGATAAAGACAGACAGATAGAGACAGACAGACAGAGAGAAAGAGACAGAAAGAGAGACTGATTGATTCTTTATCTAGGATAGCATTCTCGGTATTTCTGCCTATCTTACAAATTGTCCTTGCTCAGAAAGAGTTCATAATCCCGATTGATTGGGAGGAAAAGGGAGGAAAAGAGAAGAAAAGACGAGGAAAAAAAATCAAGTAGTATATCAATGTACAACAGTAGGCAATAATATGATGAACAATAACATAAGCAAGGTTTAGTTGATGCTTTGACAATCGTTTGCTCAATGAGTCTTGAAAGACAAGTAGCAGATATATAGATATACACTGTATATATAAATATCGAGAGAGAGAGAGAGAGAGAGAGAGAGAGAGAGAGAGAGAGAGAGAGAGAGAGAGAGAGAAAGCAGACAGGAGAAAAACGTTTGAATGAATGAATGAGTCAATGAATGAATGGATCAATGAATGAATGAATAAGGCTTAACGGCCTACCAGCCTTTGCGGGCTTCATGAGGCAAGTGACTACAAAATTGCAAGGAAGTATTGATTTCCATTGTCAACTCGTCTAGT
Organism: Theodoxus fluviatilis; assembly: GCA_034096865.1. NCBI lineage: Eukaryota > Metazoa > Mollusca > Gastropoda > Cycloneritida > Neritidae > Theodoxus > Theodoxus fluviatilis. The sequence continues at coordinate 14,182 of JAWQFJ010016284.1, read as the reverse complement.
ACGAATCGCATAGGAAGACACGGTGGGAAAAATCTTACCGCTAACCCTCAGGAGAGAGAGAGAGAGAGAGAGAGAGAGAGAGAGAGAGAGAGAGAGAGTGTGAGAGAGTGAGAGAGAGTGTGAGAGAGTATGTGTGTGTGTGTGTGTTTGTGTATGTGTGTGTGTGTGAGAGAGAGTGAGAGAGAGAGAGAGAGAGAGAGAGAGAGAGAGAGTGTGTGTGTGTATATGAGAGAGAGAGAGAGAGAGAGTATATATGTGTGTGTGTGTGTGTGTGAGAGAGAGAGAGAGAGAGAGAGAGACAGACAGACAGACAGACAGACAGACAGACAGACAGACAGAGGGAGACAGACAGACAAAGGGAGACAGAGGGAGACAGACAAACAGACAGACAGACAGACAGAGACAGGCAGGCACGTGCGCACATGCAGAGAGGCAGGTAGTGCCACCATGCAGGCAGGCAGGTAGTGCGACCATGCAGGCAGGCAGGTAGTGGGACCATGCAGGCAGGCAGGTAGTGCGACCATGCAGGCAGGCAGGTAGTGTGACCAGGAGTGAAGCACGCGTGCCTGTCCCTCCTGCTGTTTCAATCAGGGTGGAACGACGAGGTCCCCTCACCATCCCCCCCCCCCTTGTCTCTCTATCCCTCACCCTGTCCCATCCAATCCCCCCACCCCACCCTCCTCTGTCCTCTGCTAACCCCTCACATCCCTCTACCCCTCAACGTTCAAGCTCCTCCCCACCCATTCCTTCCAATAGCTGTCAGGTGTGCGCATTGCCTTGCCTTGCCTGGCTGTTGACAGGAAAGTCACATCCCGGTACAGGCGAGGGTCAAAATGGGGCAAGGATTGAAGTTTCATAGCCACCTCTGCACCGAATGTAGGCCCGGTAATATTGCCGTTGCCAACTTGCACGCTCATCTCTGCATGCACGCACGCACACACACATGCGCGCACACACGCACACACACACGCAACACACGCATGCACTCACACATACATACACACACACGTGCACGCACACATACACACACACGCACGCGCGCACACACTCTCGGAATTTGCACGCATCTAAGTTTGCTGGTATACGCATGAACACAAATGCCCATCACCATAATTACCACCCTCGCTACCAGTACAAATTACCAGCACCTGTCACCACTTCCGCTGGCTTTCAACTCCTCCCAAGACAATCGAGTTATTAACCACTTCCGCTGGCTTTCAACTCCTCCCAAGACAATCGAGTTATTAACCACTTCCGCTGGGTTTTATGACCCCAAATCAATCGATTTGTCAATCGACTCCACTAGCAGGGTTTCATGTCCCCAGATCAATCGAGTACCTGACCACTTTCCTTCCTTTCTGGAACGGCCTCGGCTCGAACGAGGACCAATCCAAATAAACACCTCCCTCCCTACAGCCCTATGTTCGCCAATCCCAGCAGACCATACCCCGTCCCCCATCCTCTCAAGAATTCTAGTTTCCCATGATCTTTGCAACATCAGCCATCATATCCAGTCGCCTTCCTACTACCCCCCACCCCCACCCCCCACCCCCACCCCACCCCCGCCCCGCTCTACATCACCCAAAGGACGAAGGAACAAATGAAAGTTATTGTTCAGGCCGATGACCCTTTACCATGTATGAAGTACAAGTGGATAGATGGATAAATAGATGGATGGATGGATGGATGGATGGATAGATGAAGGATGGATGGATGGATGGATGGATGGATGGATGGATGGATGGATGGTTGGATGGATGGATGGATGGATGGATGGATGGATGGATGGAGGATGGATGAATGGATGAAGGTTGGATATATGGACGGTTGGATGGAAGGAGGGATATATATTTTACTTGAATTATTGCATCGCAAAACATCTTTTCATAGATTGTCATGTCCTACGGTCATCCTCTAAGCTTATGTCATCTTTGAAGGATGTTAGTCATTATATCATAATAATAATAATAATAATAATAATAATAATAATAATAATAATAATAATAATAATAATAATAATAATAATAATAATAATAATAATAATAATAATAATATAGTTTATTTACGCACATACCTTCCCTTGACATGCAAGCTCATGGCGTTTACAATCCAAAGAATCAACACTCATACAACCGCTCAACACCACATTCCCACAAAAACTTACACACATAAACAAAAAACAAACACTAAAGTCCAATAGAACAAACTATACAATATACACAGCACTTGCAGGCAAGGTCAAGTAAGGTGAAGCAGCTCAGCGGGAAAGGCGGATCGGAAGAGGTGGGTCTTTAGAGCACTTTTGAACTGGGGCAGAGTGTCAGAATGACGGACTGAGAGAGGGAGACTTTTCCAGGTTACAGGTCCAATATAGGAGAAGGCACGCTGTCCTTGAGTTTTCTTGTTACGGCGGGGGACCTTAAGTATTCTAGAGTCAGCAGCTGAGCGTAGAGATCTCTAAGAATGTAAGTAAACAAAGAAGGCGCATCCGAGGCTTCCCTTATACGAAAAGCGATGACGCTTGAGCAGATCAAGGGAGGTAAACAGACCACAGTGCAACATGTAAAATACAAACGATGTTTCGCGAATGTATCGGCGTGTTTCTCATTAATCCCGAGCACATTTGTCAACAAAATTACCGTGTACTTTGTAGCAAAATGACTCCCTGCAATAAAGCTGGTATTTATGCACCCTTTTTCCCGTCTACATTGTGATATAGAGCTTACAATTCACACGGAATTGGTGAATGAAAACACTCAAATTCTACTCTCTTTTTTTTTTAATTCACACAACCATCAGACCTTTTGATGGTATTCAAGTTTGTGCTGTTGGTGACTGAATCGTAAAACCGTACTATTGCAGCATGCCAGATTGCTAAATTTTATTCAGAAATTAATTTCCCCCATTGAATAGTGATTAGTGAGCTAAAGAGCGTTGGTTGTCGATTGAATAAAAGGGAACTTATGAAATTTTTACACTGCTTTGCATATTCATAATTATTGTCAAATTTATCGTTCCTTTGGTTTGTTGTTCCTTTGCTCTTTTTGTCTGATTACTTTTTTCTTTTCTTTAATGGATTACTTTTTTTCTTTTCTTTAATGCGTGTTGTTGTCTTATAGTCTGCCCCACTGACAGTCATCACACACACGTAGACCCGCCGCAGACCCGAGTCTCAACTGTACAGTGTCCCATCAACTGTAAAGCTTCGCTTTAAACTGGCAATCCTTGATTCTGCTGTACAAACCACCACTACTGTTAACACAGTAACTATGGCTGGTAAGGTGAAGGGTTCTTGTAAGCAATTTTACTGTACAATACAATTAAAAAACTCCGCATTGCTCGATACATGTACATGTCGCACTACACGTGTGAAAGTTGCATCATTTTCCTGTTGCGTTTCTGTGAAGGAGCAGAGAAGTGCACGGAATTGTTCTTCAAGGTGGAAAACAGGTTGATCTTGACGAACAACAAAGTGACCAGTGACTGTAAAGGACAACCACCAGGACGAGGACAGCAAAGCTCGTTCAGCAAGTCTTTTTCCAGTTCTTGCACAAGCACAGCCCTGACATTTCTTTAGTACATACAGCGCTCTACTTTGTTTGCGTATGAAGAGCTCAGTTGCTGCACCACTGTGAAAGCTCAGGACGCTTTGCGCTGTTGTTGGTGCAGTTCATGGCACTGCAATGATGGCCCGAACTACTTTTGTTCTTGCAATTCGTCTTCGAAGCTCGACTGCTTTCCGCCATGTTTGTTTACTGCAGCACCGCCACATCCGCTTGGGGGCGCTGACGTCACTCGTTTCGCACAGGCGCGCGTTATGATCGTTCTTTGTTTACTTACATTCTTTGGAGATCTGGAGAGCGTGTTGACTGTAAGAATTTCTGTAAGAGTGTGTGGTGCGGTGTTGTTGATGGCCTTGAAGCACAAAGTAGCAAGTTTATAATCTATCCTCTGAGAGATGGGGAGCCAGTGAAGTTTATGTAGGAGTGGAGAGACATGGGTACGCTGGGACATCGAAAAACTAGCCTAGCATCACAATTCTGAACTTTCTGGAGTTTGTTAAGCAGAGTGTCAGGGATGCCAGCGAGAAGAGAGTTTCCATAGTCGAGACGAGACAGAACTAGTGATATGATGAGCGTTTTGGTGGCCTGCTGAGAAAAATAATGACGAATGGTACTAATTTTCCTTAACTCATAATATTCTAACTGACAGACTTTGTTGATATGAGCTCCCATTGACAGGTCATCGTCAAACATGACGCCTAAATTTCTAACAGACTGAGAGAAGACGATGTCACTGTGACCAATGGTTAGTTTGAGGGCCTGATCCGATTCGCCTCCGCCGCCCACCAGGAGTGCTTCAGGCCCCCCCCCCCCCCCCCCCCCCCCTTCCCTAAATTGTGCTGCTACTGTTGTTTCCGCACCACTCCTGAAGTTAACAGTCACGCAGTCTTGCCTAAAATCCACAGCGCGAGCATGGGTGTTTGGGCTACACGTGATGAATAGAACATTTTTTATGGTTGTTTTATAGGTTAGTTAAGGCCACTGATCATTATAATTCAACTTTTGCATGGAGTAGAAGAAGAGAAAGTCAAATCATGATTTCCCCACTTTTCGCCTCTTGTGAAACGCGTAGGGAGACGCGGTGGGTCTATGCTCACCCCAACCCACAGGGGGTCCCTTCTCACCCCCAAACCGCAGGGGGTCTATTCTCACCCCCAACCCACAGGGGATCAATTCTCACCCCCAACCCACAGGGGGTCTATTCTCACCCCCAACCCGCAGGGGGTCTATTCTCACCCCCAAACCACAGGGAGATGCAAAAGAAGTAGAAACCGGTGGTGCACGGCAATTCAAGACCGGCTTCGAGTCATGCGGGTTACAAAGCGCACAAGACTCGAAAGCGTCATTGTCAGCGTGGAACAGTCCACTTTGCGGACATGGGTGCCAGGTTGCTCGCGCTGGGGCTGGGCGTGGCACGTTGAGGGCCTGCTGCTCGTCCCCCTCGTGCCGCGCGTGCTGTCTCTGGTCTCGCCAGGGGATAGATGATGAGATTTTACTTCACAAGAGACTTCGACTACCGGCGAAAGTGTCTCTAGCCCAGTTGACTTCATGTGATGTAAGGTTTTCGTCCGAAATATGCAAATGGAGGTCACACGAGAGCCTTGTGGGATAGCCGATCTGCTCCCTAACATACGCCGTTAAAGTAGTTCTTAGACTATTTCGCACAAAACTCTTAATTTACTCTTGCTGAGGCAATAAACAAGCGTTTATTCGATAAAATAACATGTTTGTGTTGAAATGGAAAAAAGTTTTGACGTCTGAATGATTTATATAAAAAGTGGAGAAAAAAGTAGTATCAGAACGAACTATTTCTGGCGCAATGCTGTAATGCGAAGGGTCAAGTCTATTACACATTCATTGCGAACTGTGCCAGAGTCAATACTGACTCGGGTTCACAGAATGGGATGATGATGGATGAATAGTGTTTTATGGCTTATCAGCCTGTGTAGGCTATGTAAGGGCATTTAGCACGAAAATCACTAGAACAGTTTAGAGTAAACGCAAATCAAGTCACAGTGTCCCTAGTCATTCGCCTCTTACGAAACGCGTAGGGAACGCGGTGAGCCAATTTTTACCCCAAACCCACTAGGGGACTCGCCAGGGGAGCTTTGCCTGGCCTACCTAGTTGGCAAATAATAGGCCGGTGTCCAAATGTGTCAATCATGTGCTGCCTTTACATCTGCTTTCATGGTGTTGAGACATGTTGACACCAGCTTGTTCCTCGCAAGATCTTGCAGTGTTCCTAGCGTACGCAACTGAAGACCGTCGGCTGTGGGTTGCTCCGAAACGAAGGTCTCTGGGACGTCGGCTGTGGGTGGCTCCGAAACGAAGGTCTCTGGGACGCTGAGTTGACGAGTGAAGCGTATGGCGTCCACTGTGTGGTTGTTCGTTGTAGGAACGGTCAGCTGATGATTGTGTAATTGTGCTGCTTGCCTCGACCGGGAAATATTCGCCAGGGCTCATACAGGAATGGAGGAACCTGCAGCTGCGATGTTACTTCGCTCAACCCCCACCCACCCACTTTCCCTCCACACACTCACACTCCCCCCCCCCCCCCCCTTGTTTCTGACCATTTTGTAGAGTTGCTTCAGACATCACTTCCTTTAGGTTCCTCAGCCATTCAGTTACTTCATCATGCCGCTGACAGTCTGAAGCACTGGTCGTGCTGATTGGAAGAGTTAGTTTTTTTCCGCTCATTGACGTTGATGCTTCTCTTGGGCACGATTGCTCTGTCAGCCTCAGAGTGTGAAGTGCTGCTGAGGGGTCAAAGGTCAAGGACGTCAAAGGGCCTGGACCTTATATTTAGGCACGCAGTCTGTTCAGCATGAGACAAGTTTCAAAAACGACATCCACGGCCATTTCGGCCTCATCACTAACGCGGTTTTGAAAAGTCTTTCGCTCACCCACGACTCTGTCTCTTGGCACGCAGCTGGTCGCGTTGAAGCTGTGCAAGAGGCTTTCTTCTTCACTACATTCGTCGGGAATTTCTCGCGAGCAAATGCTGTCCGTCGTTCGACTTCAAGCGCAGCACAACCATGATGTCGTCTTGCTCACTGCGCCAACTTCCACTAGGATAGATGGATGGACGGACGGACGGACGGACGGACGGACGGACGGACGGACGGACGGACGGACGGACGGACGGAGTTTTACGGCCTATCAGCCTATGTAGGCTATATAAGGCCATTAAGCAGGAAAATAACAAGAAATGTTTAGATTAAGCGTAATTCAATCATATCTGTAAAGAAATAGAGGTAAAAATTGCTTTAATACAGTGCTTACGGAAATTCATTTAAAGAAACTTTTTCTTTAAACTTTGTTTTTGATGTGTTCAATCACTGGAGCAAATGTGCATTAGCAAATTCATGAGACAATATTCTTGAGCGGTCAATCTGCTACAACTAACACGTAAAACAAAATAATGCCCCAATCGAATGTCGAAAATGGGCATGTAAAGGACAAATTAAACACATTTAAAAAGAAAATGGAATAATTCCTTTTAACAAACTCAAGGAAAGGCGTCTTGATAGAGGATTGTTTCACATATCAGCTGGTAAAATATTCCATTCCCTCAGTATGGAAGGGGGGAAAAGCAAATAAGCAGAGATAAAATGATATGGAACCTCTTCTTGTACACTTCATTAAGATGTCCAAATGTGCGCGTTTCTTGATCAAATTCTTCTCGATAAAAAACAATGTTAAATACATACGATCACAAGAAAGATGGAGAAGATGAGTCGATGACGATGACATGATTTGGAGCATGCATAATTATAAACTTATATCGACATGCACAACATATACCAGATCGAAAAACCTCCAGATAAAACTTTTACACCGTATAATTTTAACCAAAACCTTTCCTCTCAGAATAAAAAGTATCATTATCCTTATGTGGATTTTTTTGGCAATCCAGAAACGCTGAAACGCTTGTTTTGGGAATGTGAAGTGATTCACTCCTTATGGGCTGATTTACAATTATAATTCCAACGTCACACTCTTTCGATCAATATCAACAGAAAAACGTATTGAAATTAATATTAATATTCCTTCTGACACTCAAGAGAATAAGGATCTGTGGGAGAGAGCCAAACAGGACCGCACCATCACCCAAATCGGGATGAGAAAATGGGTCTGGATTGGACATACGCTGCGGAAATCACCCGGCAGCGTGACCCGCCAATCCCTCACTTGGAACCCTCAGGGGAAAAGAAAAGAGGACGGCCCAGGAACACCTGGCAGCGAGACACTGAGGCGGAGCTAAGGAAGAGTGGCACCACCTGGACACAGATTGAGAGAGCTGCCCAAGACCGCGCCCGCTGGTGAATTGTCGCCGATGGCCTATGCTCCAGGAGGAGCGATGGGCCTAAGTAAGTAAGTAACATCACATGTTCACCCGCCAAATCTTGTGATTTGACAATGCCCAGCAGAGATAACTTTCCCCCTCCTACTCTTGTTATCTTAACTGTGATTAGCCGGTTGTAAAGGTAAAGGTAAAGGTGTGGTTTTATATAGCGACTTTCCACCATTGATCGGTGCTCAAACCGCTTTACACTTTACCCCCTGATCACTGGGCATCTTGATCAATCCTCACTGGTACCTCACAACAAACATAGTTACAGACATTTAAGTCGCACACAGTCAGGTACCAGCACGTGAGCGTTTTATGAAATCTCGGACCCAAAGATTTTTGTCTTTGCTGCTTGTGATTACACAAACATTTCTAGAGGAAAGTACCATTTGATCGAGTAATAAGGTAAAAGAAAACGTTGAAAACCCATATTTCGTTTTGAGAACGCATTATAATTAAGCAATTGGTGCAATCTTTAACTATTGCGTGGAGAGCTTTGACATTTACCTTCCTTGATTATATCCCGTGTGCTGCGAATTCATGCAGAAGATGGCGAATTTTAAGCCGGTTGTTTTTTCCTGATTCAAACTATGGAAAGGGAAGCCATTGATGGATGGGTTCTGAATCTGAAGGATTGGAAGGCCTTACGAGTGAGGAGAACGTTTCCTCTTCTGGCAGTCACAGTGCAGACGATGTTGAACGTAAGTACAACGTTTTGATTGTGATTGGCGGCTGTCGATGCATGTTTACACTATTATGTTTTGATGTCCGAAAGTGGAGGGGCCGCTATTGCGGAGGGCCGCTATTGCTGAGGGCCGCTATTGCGGGGGGCCGCTATTGCAGGGGGCCGCTATTGCGGGATTCTTTTTGGTCAAAAGTTCTTAATGCCATTTTGATTCGTTTGTCCTAAAACGCATAAAAAACATAAAATTTTTGTTACTTTTTTAAACTTAGAAATGTTTTCATTTTTTCAAAACTTTTAACCAAAATTTGTGTAGCCCATTTCCATTCTTTTGTTCCAAAACGCCTAAAAAACCAGAAAATTTTTGTTAGTTTTTATATAAAAAATTGCAGGACACAAAAGCATACACAGGACACACACTTCCTAATCAGTATCTCTCTCTCGGCGGCCCTATCGGCCAAGATCAGAGGAAACCACGTCACTTCCTCCATCAAAGAACAAAGCGTGCCTCCGTGGCTAAAATCCAAGGAAACAACGTCACTCCCTCCATCAAAGCACAAAGCGCGCTTCCACGGCTAAGACCAAAGGAAACAACGTCACCATAAAATAGTTTTTATCACTAGGCAATCATAGTGCGTCCTCCAGGAACTTCGCTTTGGCATAATTTGTATCTAAATGAGGGTGCGCGCGCAACACAAGAAAGTGTATCTGTTATGTCGAATAGAACAGCAGACGAATTTCTTTGCTGTGAACGAATGGGTCAGAGTAGAGGTCCATTGTTGCCTGGTCAGGAATCTGCGGGGGGGGGGGGGGGGGTGTTCCAATCTTCCTTTAGCAAGCGGGGGGGGGGGGGGGGGCTTTTTTGAGCAAGGGGGGGGGGGGGGAAGGGGGGGGTTTCCAATCTTTTTTAGCAAGCGGGGGGGTGGGGTGGGGGTTTCCAAACTATTTGTAGCTAGCGGGGGGGGGGGGGGGGTTCAATTTTTTTTTTAGCAAGGGGGGGGGGGGGGGGGCTTTCCAATCTTTTACTCACTGCACTGCAAAAGTGATTTTTCCATCCGACATTCCGGATTGTATGATTGCAGGAAGCATTGCGAAAGTGGATCTCTCAAAGAGTTTGATAATGCTGTGGAAATGTTTGTACCATTATCACATGTATTCCAGAGGGCATTGACCTCAAAGACTGGAAATTTGCTGGAGCAGGATGTGACTAGGGCCAAGGCGATTCTCTGTTGCATCATTGTTGACAACAATGTGCCACTGGCTTCAGCCTACAAATTCAGCAGGATGCTAAAGGCATAATTTATTATAAAGCTACTCAATTTAATATGAATATTACACACAAACACACAAATACATGCACATATTTACTTATATTATATTTATAACTGGATTGTATTAGTTATGATGTTGAAGAAATAGTAGACTACACTGTTGACAACCTTGACTACACTCTTCAGCTGCCCGCATTACACTTTGCACTAGCATGAGGTAAACAGGTCTTGGTGTGTTCTAAATAGGCAAAGCTTCGGGACAATGCCCCCTATGGGGAGGCGGTCAGAATAGACCCACCACGTCTCCCTATGTGATACATAAGAGGCATATATTAGGAACGTTATGACTTGATTTTCACTTACTCTGAACTGTTATTGTGATTTTCATGCTCAGTGCCTCAAGTGGTCTATAAAGGCTGATAGAACATGAAAATCCATCCATACATCCACCCACCCACTCATCCAACCATCCATCCATCCATCCATCTGAGGATGGTATTATTGAAGTCCAATGGCAATTTATACTTGGACAAAACAGACCACATGTGCATCCTGATTAGTCACATAAGATTACTCTTTCATTTGCTACACCTACAGTCCCCGAGCCCAAGTTCCCCAAGTCCATTTAGCCTTTGTTCACTTTGGGTGGCATGTCCCTTTAGAACACACCCTCAGGAGTAGACATGATAAGATGTGTCTCTTATTGTAGGAGTCACTGAAATATAAGCCAAAAGCAAGAGAAGTAACTAAAAACCCCGACGATAAACCAGAATAGCCGTGCAGCACGTGCACAAGGCTCTCAGTTACTTAATTAACCACCCCAAAAATGTAATTAACTATTCCAAAACATGAGAACGCCAAGCAGACCACGTGCAAAACAATCAAAAGCATTACGCTGAACTGTTAAGCAGACCAAAACGTTTAAAGCACCTCAAGCCGCACACTATCTGGTTACCATAAACTTCTTCCAAAAAAACATTTCAACCTCGAGTCGTGACATATAGTTAAAATCACAGAGGAAAACTCTTACCTATTACAATCTTTACCCAATTTAGTGAACTGTTCTAGATTAGTGATGGACAAATGTACCCTTACCACATGGACACGTACAGCGACATGACCACAGAAACAGTAACAGGCAAGGAAGAAGTAGATAGGGACCTTCCGTTTACTAAATACTTGTCTGTTTTGTGCTGGAATTCCTTAATTGGGTTTTACTTCTCATTACTGTGAGGAAAAGGTTCCTTTCATAATGTGAAGCCGTGGTGACGAAACTACCACCTGAATACACACCATCATCGGCGTCTTTTCCATACTCCCTGCGTACCCAGGCGTCTCTGCTGTCTCTGCTACTGAGCTGGTACCGCCCTTGGAGACGAAAAGCCCCACGCGTGCCAGTAAGCTTGTCTCTCAATTCTATGTCCACTTATAAATCGACCAACCCACCCCCTCCGCCACCACGCCCAGCAGAAAGAGATTAGCGTCATTACCTCCTTCGTCCTCCACTCCTCGGTGCTTCCCCCCAGGTGCCCTGATAAAGAAAGAAGCCACGTGCATTGTTGGAGGTTGCAATCAAACGTGCATTCAGGCTGTGCTGTATTTCAGGAAAACTCGGACATATATCCAAAGACGACTCGTAAACAAGAATGAAAAGCACCATTGTGTCCATTGTTTGAAATGAGCCTATGGCTTTTAACCCACCGACGTAATAAATCTTTCATCAAACTTTACCCCTGACAATTTGAAATAGGAATACGGTCCTTCCCTTTTTGAAAGCAATTGATGTATTCGACGCAGACATGTCGGTGTGTAGGCGCGGAACTCCCGGTTGTGCTTTACTTGGCCGTTGCCCATCCTCCATTAAGACCATTGTATGGAACCAAAGAAGTACGACATTCACGAAGGACGGTGCAACGGCAAACCTTATCGTGTGCCTCCCACGGTCTCAAATATCATCCAAAAAAGTGGTCTTAGATAAAGAGGCTTCGAAACTGTACTATTCATTTGCTCTTGCATTCAAAGCTAGCGACGTTAGGAAGACGCCGTACATGTAAATCCATGCAGCGCCTTCAACTGCAGTCAAATCCACGCTAGGGAGGAGGAACCACGTGAAGAGTTTTTATACATTTGCGTCTTTACAAAATGTCGAATCTAAAATAACTGTTCGGAGATCTTTGAAATGAATGTGTGTTTGGTAATAGTTAAGTAGGCACGCTAACTCCGTCGCGATATAGGTGAATTGTACTTCTGTAAAACCGGTTTCTTCCAGTAAGCACCGCATGAAGCTGACCTAGTCACCTGGTGGGAAGGCCACCAGAGAGCTTGCCATCAGCGGGCAAGCAAGGAGAGCGCTGTCTCCCTAGCATGGAAGTAGAGGGGCGAGTCTTCCTGTCGGTCTCTTTGATCTACTCATTTTCGGCGTCTCCGTTATATACGCTGTAGTGCTCGTTGTCGTCGTTGTCGATGTTGTAGCCGTTGTCATTAAAATAGTTTCAAAGGGCAGCAGAGACACAAACCCGCACCTTAGATGGGACATGGACACAAAATGCTTTTGAAACTGCATTGGATGAATGTTTATATAATACTGTGATTTATATATAAAACAAATAACTTACGAACAAGTATTGCTGTCTAACGCATTTGTGTTTTAGAAATACACATTAAAAATCAATCTAGCTAAACACAATACAGTTTAAATCATTTTATTTTCCAGCCTACGTTCGCTTTTACTTATAAGTTATATTTATAATTATATCCTGAGAGCAATCGATCAGGTGCTCTGACAATTCATGATATATTTTCATCGTCATGTTTAAGATGGGAATATTTAGTTCGGCAGAGTGAAAGTGGAACCTTTGGTGTTCTGAAAAAATACACTTCAGCCGCCACATATTTCCAAAGATCGGAATTCTGAGTTGTGTTGCTCCGGGTGACGATTCCAATTGTATCTGGTTAAGTGATAGAGTTATTTTATTTCCAGACACCCAAATGTTAGTTAAACATCAGATTTATGCCCTAAGAAAGATTAAATCACGTTTCCTATTCTAGCCACCTCTGTGAAGAATATGACATAAATCTTATTTCTGCAAAAGCATATTGGAGCTGTCGTTCTCACTAAAATGGCTGCAACAAATGGCACAGTGATTTGCGGATCCATCCAGATTCTCATTTTAACTACGATGAACGCAGTGCAACATCCTGTATTGAAAAGCGAAAAAGACTGAGGCAAGCCCGGGAGGAAACGAGGTCTGGATGATATGTAATGGTTCGAATTTGATTAATGATATATTATAAATGCCAAGCCCAGACAAGTCGTGAGAAGTTGTTCTTTAGCTTAGGAGTTGAAAGGTGTCTGTAACTTGTTTTTTCTGTGTAGACTACTGCGGCAGAATACCGTAGAAAGCTCAACATGTGTGCCAGTTTCTGATCACGGTTTCCATTTTCTCCTCCAAAACATAGAATTGATCGAGTTAAAAGCTGGCCATGTAAATATAATTCTGATAGTTTTCTGCTTCTTGACTTAAAAACTTGCAATTAAAAGGTTTTATAGTCGTGTATGAATACATAAACGGCTATTCAAAGCATACACTATGTAGATTACAGCGGTATTTGTAAGAAAATTGTGTACGATGACATTCACGAAAAAGTCTACACACATTAAAATCGTTTTGGGTCTAAATCTCAAGACGGGTCTTCACTTTAATTACGGACGAGAACCTCATAAGTCTGCTCCAGTCATAACAGCTTTTGGTGCCTTGCGAAGACAACAGACTCCCACTGCTTATCGAAACTAGCTTTGAAAGGAGATCCAGTCATTTCGGACATCAAAACATATGTAAACATGCATCGACAACCGCCAATCATAATCAAAACGCTGTACTTTCGTTCAACATCGTCTGCACTGTGACTGTCAGAAGAGGAAACGTTCTCCTCACTCGTAAGGCCTTCCAATCCTTCAGATTCAGAACCCGCCCATCAATGTCTTCCCTTTCCATAGCTTGAATCAGGAAAAAACAACCGGCTTAATATTCACGATCTTCGGCATGAATTCGGATATAATCAAGGGAGGTAAATGTCAAAGCTCTCCACGCAATAGTTAAAAATTGCACCAATTGTTTAATTATAATGCGTTCTCAAAACGAAAAATGGGTTTTCATTGTTTTCTTCTACCTTATTACCCGATAAAATGGTACTTTCCTCTATAAATGTTTGTGTAATCACACTCACAACAAAGAGGGTGGGTTAGCCGGGGTCGGACTGATAAAAAGTGCCAAAGATAGGTCGTGAAAAATCTTCCGACTAATAGTATTCTTTC
>JAWQFJ010016282.1:7500-24697 GCA_034096865.1 Theodoxus fluviatilis | reverse complement strand
TGCGGGAGCGCGAAGGTGTCATTGTAATAAAGGAACACCAGGTGTCGTGGTGACGCTCCATTTTGAAGGCGATTGGGTGCCGTGGCTCAATCCCTGCTGGGGATGACTTGACTATTCTTCTTCATCATTACGATGTATACATTTCTGCGTCCCCTTAAAAACGGGGCTCTAACACGACCCTTTAATTAATATGTTCCTTTATTAAAGAATATGTCCAATATATATATATATATATATATATATATATATATATATATATATATATATATATATATATATATATATATATATATATACGCACACGCACACACACACACACAAACACACTCAAACACGCAAAAACACGCAAAAACACATACACACACGCAAGCAAGCACGCTTGCAGCAGCGATCACGCACGTCCTGCTCTTACCTCTGCACCATGTCCCGGAAGCTCAGTTCATCAGCAAAAGGAAAGGGACGTTAGGTAAGGTAGGTTCTCGAATGATGCGTCTTGAGCGCTGTCCTGAAAGTTTAGTAAGGAGAGCATTGGCTTATTTGAAGAGAAAGGGAGTTCCAGGTCAGGGAACCAAAAACGGAAACAAATCCTTTGCCAAAGCAGTGGAGGGAGAAACGAGAAACTGTTTATAAAAGAACGCCCTGAGACAGGTGGCGGGGCTTGTACAGGTGAGCAAGGTACCGGAGCTCACACGGTGTGCTAACGTGAAGACATTGACAGCACAGGCTGCACACTTGCACTCCACTCTGGCCTTAACTGGAAGCCTGTGGTAGGTCTTCAAGAGCGGACGGATGTGTTCGTTCTCTCTTGTTGCATTTGCGCCGTGTTGAGTCAATGGCCGCATGATCAATCCCTCATAAACACCTGACAGCAAACACAGTGACAGATACGATACACAGTCAGGTAACCGAGTCAACTCCACTCCCTGGGAAGTATTTCAACACGGTGCTGGCTCATAGCCGGATTCAAGATTTAATCGCACTGCAGCGTACCATTGCTACCCTCACAGATCAGTTCAGTTCAGTTCAGTTCTCTTAACCTTGAGATAGGTTGTTGAGGCACCACTGATGACTTTCGGACAATCTTCCTCCATCGATCTCTATCCTCTGTGGCTCGCTGTGAGTCTGCAAAGGTCAAGCCTGTCCACTCTTTGATGTTGTCTTCCCACCTCTTTCTCTGCCTGTCTCTCCTTCTCCCACCTGGTACAGTACCTTGCAGGATGGTCTTGGTCAGCCCACTGCCTCTTGACACGTGACCGTAAAACTTCAGCTTTCTGCTTTTTACGATTGAGAGCAGGTCTTCGCACTGTTCAAATGCTCTTCTGATCCTGTTGCTGACTTCCTCATTCGTGACATGGTCTTTATATGAAATTTTCAGAATCTTGCGGTAGCAAATCATTTCCAGGGCTTGTATCCGTCTCTGTAGTTCAGATGTGAGTGTCCAGGACTCGCAAGCACACACGAATACGGAGATGGCCGGCGTGCGCATGAGCCTGATCTTCGATGCGAGAGTGATATTTCTGTCACGCCATATTGGCTTCAACTTTGCCAATGCTGCTGTTGTTTGTGCTATCCTGGACAGTATCTCTGGTTTGGACCCTTCATGAGTCACAATAGAACCCAGGTATTTGAAGTTGTTCACAGCTTCCTCACAGATACCCAGTTTTACTCCTGGGTGGGGAGAAACGACGAGCGTTAAGTACCTTGCTCAAGGATGCAATTCTGGAACCGCGCAGCTTCGAACGCCTTACTCACTAGTCGCAAGCGATTGCAGGTCGAGCACGCTACCCACTCGGCCACTGAGCCCCAATGAAAGGCTTTTCCGAGATTGACGGAGACGCCCTCTAAATTATCTCGACACAATACATGTACAGTGAATGTCAGTCATTGTTCCTCCAACAGTTCATCCAAGTTACAATCATGATAAGATCTGCATTTCACTGACGGAAACCCAGTACCTTGCAAAATGCACTGACTTGTACTTCTTGTATAGATATATACATGTGCCATGTCTGTCTTTTCATCGTGTTAACGCAGTGTGACGTGAGTAACCGTACTGGCAAACTTCGTATCAGGTAGGTACAGATATTGCAATAGAATTTCAGATGTGTTTTCGTCACATAAAATTAACAAAAATATTTTCCAACTCCATCCCGTAACCCCATCCCCACCTCTATACGTGCCTCTCTTAATAATATGCATTCTCGCCCGGTAAAAGAAACACTTTTCACGTTATGACTAACACTATCTTCTCGTTTTCCCCTTTAGTTACGCTGAAATGGTCGTTATCGGCAACATTTCCGGACACTGTACCTGAGGTACTCTGTCCGATCGGACAAAGTACCTCAGGTACAGTGTCCGGAAATGCTGCCGATAACGACCATTTCAGCTTTAGGCACAGCCATTTGTAGCATTTTGTTTTGCTTGCCATGGAGAGTACCAATGGCGCTGCATAAGTACTTAGCAGTGAGATGCTGGGTGATGGCAGCCTGCCGGTGATGAAGCTGTACATGGAGTCAGCAAGCCTTCGACAGCGGCTTTTGTGGGGGCAGTCTTCTGCACAGGGCACTTGTTTTCACATGGTTTCTACAACGCATCTGTGATGTCTGACCTGTGATACGTATTGCCTGAACAAGAAAAAAACGGCGTTTGTCTTGAAGCACGTTACGGAAAGATGGCTGTTAAATTTGCCAGAGAAAAGTCATAAACCATCAGAATGTATCGCTCTTGAGCAGTGATTTCAGTGCCACAGATAGTGTTGGCAGCTTCAGTCGACGCGCGATGCAAGTAATAGGCAATTCTGACGTCACTGGTTTGTTGGGCGTGATTTGCAACTTGGCTGAAGACTGGCTTAGCATTTATGACAGTCACAGTTGTTTCCGAAGTCGGTGGTGTTCTCCAAAGTTTTGAAAGAGGTTTACCGCCAAGCCAAAGCCTTCTTATGTGTTGGTACAGTGCTAATCAGGTGTTGAACGAAATATTTCGCAAATCTTCTGTAGATGATCTCCACTGGCCTTACAATCAAAAGATTGCCATTGTGAAATATCTACCAACACTTTTGGACACATTCTTTCTGCATAAGAAAATGACAAACTAGTTTTTCTTTGTCAATTTCCCCCGATAGAGAGAAAAGCAACACGTTCTAACCGCATCCAGCTTTGAAGGTGATACTGGGTTTTTTTTCTGGGGGGTAGGCGTTTGAAGAAAAGGGTTCAAGTTCCTGTTTTTACCCCATTTTGCCTCTGCATTGGGTGGAGCAATTCTTGTTTAGTGAGAGTAGCGTCAAATGCCACAACCACCGCCCACAAACGACTGCAACAAAAGCGCTCTTACTGTATAATATATAAATCAATTCTATAAAGTCCTTTTACGAAAATGTAGGCAGCGACTTCATTTTCTCTGGTGATCAGTCTGGTATGAATCGAGAAAGGATGAAGCAGTGAATATATTCTTATCCTCTGCCCACAAGAGGACTTTCTATACGCAACTTCAAAGAAGCTTGTAATTGATCCTTTTAATGCTGTGCTCAATGAGATATATGCGTCCTGAAATTGTAATTTGAGGTGATAATTCTCCATTCGCCCGTGTTTGTTAAATATGAATTCAGCTCTCGTGGAACTTATGATGAAATATTAAAAAATCATGGAGTTATTATTTGCTCGTCATTGCACAAACTAGCGACCTATTCACATACAGCTGTCATTGATACAAGTCACCTAATTGCAAACATATTTTGAGAAGAAATACACAAGTTGTAAACAGTTGTAAGTATGATTTACAGCATGCTCTCTAGATGAAGATGTAGTGAACGAACGAACGAACGAACGAAACATTTTATTGCATAGGTCTCGGGCCTGTTGCAATTACAATCGCGCAAGAAACATTAATTATGAAACACTTTACAAAACTGGTAGCCAGTCTTGCTTTGGTCGCAGAACACGAAACAGAACTAGAGTCTCAAGCAAAGCACCACGAATCATTTTTTCCGTGCTGCCCGCCTTGGTGGATGCTCTCTCAAGGTCGGTCTTTCTCCTCCATCTCCGATGATGCGCCCGGGGTCACTGGCTGGAGTTGCACCTGGCAGACGAACTTCTTGGAGTTGTTCGGGGGGGGGGGGGGGGGGGGTAGATCTCTGTCTGACGCTGACCCGAGTCTGAGATCGAAGTACAGTTGCACAATCCTGCTCTTTGTGTTCCTCGGATGGCTTTTCTTCTGAGACGAGTGTGAGACTCGACCTGACTGACGCGTTCATACGGCGCAGTTCGTGGAGAACTTCCCTGGCTCGGCACATCCTCTTCATTTACTGGTTTGCTGTCGGGACCGTCTGGCAAAGAATGGTGCACTGTCAAACCATCACCTGTGCCAGAGTCCTTTTTCCCAGCTGTTTCTGTGCAATTGCCGAACTGTTCGTGCTCATCAATTGCCGGGAGGTCAGAGGTCAAACGCGACATTTTGTCTTCTGTTGTCACTCTGTGCTCGGATTCAAGTACGACTTCAGGATTAGCACCAGAATCACGATCTTCAAGCAGCGCGTCAGAAAGTAAGTCATTGACATGTTTCTTGACTCACGGTGTAGTTGAGCTCGTTGCCAGTCCCGATGTAATTGCGCTGGAGGTTTTCTCTTCCACGTTCCTTGAAAGCCCGTGCGCTGTGGTAATGGCTGACCGTGAGTGAAGTGCAGCACGACGACTGTCTCTCTTGCCATACCGTCCACTTTCCATGAAGGCAGCTTTTCTGTAGCCAGGAGTGTTGACATTACGCCCTCTACAGCAGCTGGGAGTCCAGTAACTGGAATTGTTTTCTACTTTGACGAAGAAGCTTCAAAAACGTCAGTAGCAAAGCGGAGATGTGCTGCTCGGATGGCCAGAGCAGGGAGAGTGGAAGATGTAGTGAGAGAGAGAGAGAGAGAGAAAAAAAGGAAGTCATTGTCAAGGGAGGTCACTCCTCAGGGAATACTGCCGAAAACTTCAGTGAAGTAGCTACGACTTCCTCTGTGTGCTGATGTGTGTTGACGTCGGTATTGATTCTGTTTTATTTGTTTCACTTGAAATTCTTCCCGTCCTCTTGTTCTCCACAACCCACACTCCCCGCCTCCCTGGGTCTCTTTTTCTGCCACAGCATTGTTGGTATTGTCTTTTTTGTTTTCAAATTGGTGGTTTAAGGAAGCGATCCTTGTTCCTTGTTATCGAAGACAAACTTGATGTCTGCATGAGCAGGGTTTAGAGGTTGATTGAAGGCGAGTTCATTGTATTTCCTTCAAATGGTCACATATGTATGTGAGCAAGACAGCAACAGTTGAGTCCATCACAAATGCATCTGTGCTGACACTCCAACAGACAACGACGTAGAAGTTACAGTCTCAATTGACTGATCAATATTTAGTGTTTGGATAAATGGGTGTATAATTGCAATGTCTCTAAAGATATGTGTATATCAGCCGATTCTCTGAGGAGATACAAGCTATTTTACGAGTGTCAGCTAGGACAGCCTATTGAGCATTTTGAAATGGCCTCACCAGTGATGCACTGGCAGGGCATATCGCCATACTGCCGTGAAAAATCAAAGACTTTTAGAGCATAATGACAGAATAAAAGACAGGTACTCTCTGTGCATGGCTTGCCCACCGGATTTCTGTCGGGTGTCGGCGTGAGTGCGAGTGTGCACATGTTTGAATGTATGCATGTGTATGAATGGTTGTGGTTGGATGAGTGGGTATGACTGAGCGAGCAAGGGTTGAGTGAGTCAGTCCGTCAGTTAGTCAGAGTCAGTCAGTCAGTCAATAAGTTAGTCAGTGAGTCGGTCAATTAATCAGTCAGCCAGTGAAGTAGTGATTAGGTGGGTGGGTGGGGGAATGAGTGAGGGAATGAGTGAGCGAGCGGGCGAGCAAGTGAGTAAGTCAGTCGGTCGGTCGGTCGGTTGGTCGATCGGTTCGTCGGCCAGTCAGTCAGTCAGTCAGTCAGTCAGTCAGTCAGTCAGTCAGTCAGTCAGCCAGTCAGTCAGCCATCCAGAGAGTGAGTGAGTCAATGAGTGAATGAGTGAGTCAGAGAGAGAGAGAGAGAGAGAGAGAGAGAGAGAGAGAGAGAGAGAGAGAGAGAGAGAGAGAGAGAGAGAATGTACGATAGCCGCCTGCCGAAACATATTTTCTGTGGTGAGCTGACATACGGCACACGTCACCAAAGTGGTCTAATCAGACGCTACAAAGACACATCAAAAATACACTGCGGTCCTGCAACATTCCAACGATCGGGTTGGAGGCCCTGACTGCTGGGCGCTATGTTTGGCGACAGCTATAGCCTACAAAGGCACCAAAGCCTTCGAAGCGGAGCGCCTGACCAGCCTCGACAGGCAACTGCAGGCCAGAAAAAGCTTAAACGGAAGGCTCTATACCCCCGCTGCAGCAGTCTGCCCCGTGTGTGGTCGTCCCAGAGCATCGGAGTTTGGCCTGAAGACACACATGAGACGTCATTGACGCCATCTTTGCAGAGCGAAGGACCTCAATGGTGTGTGTGTGTGTGTGTGTGTGTGTGTGTGTGTGTGTGAGTGAGTCATTGAGTGCGTGAATACGTGAGTGAGTCAGTGAGTGAATTAGTGAGTCAGAAAAAAGTGAGTGTCAGTGAACGAGTCTACGAGTAACGTATAAGTGGGCGAGTGATGGCATTAGCTAGGAAACGAGTGATTGAGTAGGTGTGGTAAGACAGAAGGCGAGCTATGCGATCGTGTGCGTAAGTGAATACGTGAGTGTGGTTGTTTGTTCGTTCGTGTGTGTGTGTGTGTGTGTGTGTGTGTGTGTGTGAGAGAGAGAGAGAGAGAGAGAGAGAGAGAGAGAGAGAGGCGGTGGTAAATATGTGTTGACAAGGCTGTAGGAGAAGACGGGTGCCCAGATGCAGGAATGCTCATTTCCGCCTAGGAGTGGCGTGAGACATGGGGGTTGGGTGAGACCATGGATCCGATCCATGGTGAGACAGACTGCAGCCCAGTCAGGGTGATGTCGACCTGGCAGGCTGTCCAACATGAGGGAGAAGCTTTCGTCTGCACGAAGCGCCCTAGGCGGTACTTGGGGCTTCCCATGGTGGAGCTACTGGAGCAGGTCCTGAAAGCTCTGTGGGCCCTAATGGCAGCTGCTGAGTGGGTTGTCTTGACGCTGCTGCCATATGGAGAAATCTTAGTGTCATATGCGTGTTGGTAAAAAATAGAAGGCAAATGCAATCAGGGGAAAGCTTTACCAGTGTTTTATTCACAAACATTAACTACATGACCATTCGCACACAATGAATCCCGACGACAAAGTAATACTGTCCACAACTTGGTCATACCAATGTACACTTTGCAACAGATCACACCAGTTTGTAACAATATAAGCTCAACAATAATAATAACAATAACAACACGTACGTTCATAATACGATGACGTTTTCAGTTCCTGTATATACACTTCTCATTTACTCTACAGGTACCATGGCGCTCAAAGCAGTGACGTCATTGAACAACATGTCAGTCTCCAAGCTTTGCTTATTGTACTTAAGCATGGGGTGTGCAGTAAAGCTCAGCAACTCGACACAACAACATAAAAACACCGAGATGCGAGGGTTTGTAGGAACACAATGGTCACGGGGTTCACTTGACGCTGGTGTTTGCACAGACGTCCTCGGAGCTTAAGAGGCTCCCCAGAATGACAGTGCACATACATGTATGTACGTGCAGCAGAGCAGTTTTGTGAATCAAATGTCTTTTTCGTTGTGGTGCATGGGTCTAAAATAGATGTATTTGTAGCAAAGGGGAATTGCTATATTGTTTCATGGCGATGACGACAATGTTCTGTCAGAAGGGAGGATGGCCCCCATAAAATGAGGCACGTGACTCAGTGAGATTAATTTTCAAAATGACTTTAGCAAATCATCTATCACAGCCAAGGCAATGTAAATCTATAATCATACTGACTGTGGTAATTCATTTGATGTTCCTTATGTATGTCGCACTCAGCTATTTCTTTGCCATGGGAAATAGTATGACTGCAAAAAGCTCCGACGAAAGAATCACACGTGAGTTGCAGAATGTGACCGAGTAAAAAGCACATTTCTCTGCATTCGAGGACAAGGTACAGCTGGAATTGCTTACTTCTTCACTCATCAGCCAGAGAGCTCGCTGAAGGGCTTTCGTGACCTACTCTCGTGGCTCACTCAGCGAGGGACAGCCCGACGCTGCCAAAGAGGTCCCTGAGAGCAACAAGCGTGCATTCAGGCTTCAACTCCAGAGGCACTGCGAAGGTGCAGCGTAGCGGACACTCCACTATGCTCGGTCCCAATCAACTCGACTGAGAAGCCTGAACGACGCTGTAGGTGAAATGTAGCGCTGCGAAGGCCTTCAAGGAGAAACAGGAATGCGCCCCAGGAGTGCTTAAATAATGATGACTGATGAGAGAGAAGCACACTCAGTCATCTTCACTGTATGGTATGCAGACGAACTTGAACTTGGCCAATACCCAAATGAAAGCAATGACATCTGCGAATGAAAAGGTACCGAACATTTAGGGCAGCAAGTACCCAAACATTTTCGGTGAAATATTCCCGCAGAATACTATCATGCACACATTACATCTGTAATGTCCTGCACATATATTAATATTGAGCGTATATTTCCTGATTTGTACATTTATAATTCATATGTGCATTCTTTCTCGAGTCTGTATGCTGAAAGCATTCCTGACTTCCTGATTAAACCAATTTGACCCGACTGGCCACGATGCTGGCTTCGT
Source organism: Theodoxus fluviatilis (assembly GCA_034096865.1). NCBI lineage: Eukaryota > Metazoa > Mollusca > Gastropoda > Cycloneritida > Neritidae > Theodoxus > Theodoxus fluviatilis. The sequence goes on along the minus strand of JAWQFJ010016282.1, from coordinate 15,948 downwards.
AACCTTGCAAAGATTTGAAGCTGTCTATAATAATAATAATAATAATAATAATAATAATAATAATAATAATAATAATAATAATAATAATAATAATAATAATGGGAATTTATATAGCGCTTATTCTCAGGTGAGCTCTAAGCGATTTACAATCTCGTTCACATATCACAAGCAGACAATCAGATACAAGCAAATCACGTAGGCAATCAACACTAGCAGCAAAATCTATCTCAGGAGTCTCAATCTGCTCAGCAGCGATTTCCTCTGTCAGGAAAAGTAAACATAAAATAAGATACCTATGTCTGTTTCTCCGTGAAATTTTATTCAGCTCTCCCCAGATATACAGAAAATTCTACGCAGAGTTCAACGTGTTTTAACGGGAAAGCGCGTCACAGCATTGCGCTCTACAGAGTCTTCCTCCTATGCCACTCAAATCACTCAAATCGGTCTTTAAAAAACATTGTACTCCATTTGTGTGCCGACCACACCTGGTGCAGTATTGTTTCACATGTCCCCAACCTACATGAGACTATCACACGCTTAAAAATGACAAGCTAGGTATGCATTGCCCAATTCGAGCCGTACTGAAGGGTAACAGTCTAGATATCCAGTAGGATACCAGAATTTCCTTACCATCATGCCACCGAGTTTATGAAGTTTAAAAAAGTTTAATTCAAATATTTTCTAAAGAAACACCGATGAAATTGTGGCGGAAATACTGGACACTTGTGCATACCGAGGGAAAGCAGGGTTGAGTACATTGCATTCTATAATTCATCACATGCACCCACACTAAGAAAGTCTCCTATATTCTTCAAAAGGAAACGGAAAATGCCTTTTTCTTGATCATATCAGTTCACGTAAACTTTGTTGTTGTCTTCTGTAACATCTGTTCGACCGAGAGAGGAGTGATCGCTAAGAACTATATAACGAAAAAATTGAAAATTAGGTGAGATGGGTCAAGATGATAGTAAGCAGGGAAGTAGCGGAAAGCAGGGGTAGGGAGACTGGGGGAAGGGGGTGAGGCTGTCGTGAAGATAAAAGGGGTAGGGGTAGGGGTAGGGGTGGGGTGGGGGTGGGGGGAGGGAGAAGAATAGCTTTTTAATTTTCCCACCAGAGTTTGTGACTTACGTTGTGCAGAACCATACTTGCACCGGTCAAAACACCGTGGTGTGGATCGTACAGTCTAGAGGTTGACCCTCAGCGCTTCCCCAATTTCTACCCTCGCCCCCCCTCGTTTCGAGTCCATTCACTTCTCTTCCCATACCACGGTGTTTCCGCCCTCAGTTATCCCAGCTCTCTTCCTCAACATGGGCAGACCGAGCGACAAGGTAGAAGGCTGCTGCAATCCACATGGCCGTTTCCTCGTCAGAGACAGGCAATTATTATTTTCACGTGCATAGCGTGCTTCTCGTGCTATCCCTCCTCCTGACATCACCTGACCCTGAGTGTCCTCATCTTCTCCCTGCGTCTTTCTCTTCTTCACTCCTAGGCATTTCTGGTATGTGCATTCTCTTCAGCCACACGCCCAGAACGTAATTTCAGCGTCAATGACGTTCTGGCAGTCGTTGCCGCGCTCTCCCTGTGAGACTCTTGTGGAGGCAAGGGAGAAAAAATTGTAAGCTGATGACTAGAGAGATGCGCCGCAGAAAACGAAATTCCAAGCAGAGATATGAAAGAGAGAGAGAGAGAGAGAGAGAGAGAGAGAAAGAGAGAGAGTGTTACAGAAGTAGAATCCTATGTTAGTGGTGCCTGATAATTTGGAGAGTTGACCCCCTCTGGAAGGAATGCAGGTGGTCAGCCGAAAATGAATGAAACAATAGGAGAGAGAGAGAGAGAGAGAGAGAGAGAGAGAGAGAGAGAGAGAGACAGAAAGACTTGATGGTGCAATGATAGGAGACTCGGAGGACTGCTCCAGGGAGAAGGTGCCATTGTCCATTGTTAAGTCATCATCGCTGGGACAATAAGCACGCAGGACCCTTCCTCGAAAGTTCACCGAGACGGAGTTTTGGGACTGTCTGGTGCAGCCTCACGCCGCCTCACGCAGATGGTTGATGACAGTCTGCGAGAACGAGGGACGGTGGAGTTATAGCAGGGAGAAACGGGCCAGTCAAGCAGTTAAGGCTCTGGATCTCATACAAGCGAGATCTATTCCACTCCCGTCCACGCCTGGCGGTTACCAGAGGCGAAGCGACCCTTTCCCAGCAATTTGTGCACAAGATTCAATGTGGAGAGTCTCGACCATGCCCGCCGCAACAAGTCTGCCATCATTCAACAAGATGGATGAGTAGATTGACACCTGTTCTCTATCTCTGTCATCATCCCCCCCCCCCCCTATGAATGTGGAGAGAACTTTGAACCAAGGAACTAAACTTTTGTGAATGAAACCCTCTCCTTAGTGGTGAACATTAACAGAAAGTGAAAACTCAAAGACTGAAATCGTTTCTTTCTTTTCGTGGTTGCAACCAATTGACACAATTAATCAATAAATGCATTGTGTTTATTAACCATTAGTAGTGGTACATTTATATTGCTATTTGGAATATCTTTATTATACATTAAAGAAATAGTTCTGTTCAGGATAACCTTCGTTTGTTAGTGATTTTGTGCATGGCATGAGGCATATAATCAAATGTTGAGCCAAGTGAATTATTAAGGTTCATAGCCTTTCCTAATCTAGAAGAAAATTTAATTCATACTCCTAATTTAGGAGAATCAAGGGGACGGATATGTAACAGAGAGAGAGAGAGAGAGAGAGAGAGAGAGAGAGAGAGAGAGAGAGAGAGAGAGAGAGAGAGAGAGAGAGAGAGTGTGTGTGTGATACGGACTTATTACGATGCAACAGTAGCAAAAACGTTTGTTATATTAGTACTGTAAGGAACCAGAAAATATGCGACTATTACAAAATAAAGACAAACGGATAACTAACTGAAACATTGATACAACGGAAACCTTCCATTCTGTGCGAAAACGCAGTACTTTTCATACACATAATCATTTTTAATCCTACGACCAATATTCACCGGATGTACTAACATACTTGTCGATCTTCCATGCATGGAAGACCCGCAGAAAAGCTTAGGACATTATTTTACTGCGTTGGATATTCCTTCTACATCTGCATTATTAACCGTCATTTTCTCATTACTTACGTACGTATTCTTTTTCAGCCCTCACATTTCATCTTTGGAGTGTGCGGCCGAGGCTGAAACACCACAGTGAGACTCCACAGTGAGACTCCACAGTGGGACACCACAGTGAGACTCCACAGTGAGACTCCACAGTGGGACTCCACAGTGGAACACCACAGTGAGACTCCACAGTGGGACACCACAGTGAGACTCCACAGTGAGATTCCACAGTGGGACTCCACAGTGGGACACCACAGTGAGACTCCACAGTGAGACTCCACATTGAGAAACCACAGTGAGACTCTACAGTGAGACACTACAGTGAGACACCACAGTGGGACTCCACAGTGGGTCACCACAGTGAGACACCACAGTGGGACACCACAGTGAGACTCCACATTGAGAAACCACAGTGAGACACCACAGTGGTACACCACAGTGGGACACCACAGTGGGACTCCACAGTGGGACACCACAGTGGGACTCCACAGTGGGACACGACAGTGAGACTCTACAGTGAGTCACCACAGTGAGACACCACAGTGAGACTCCACAGTGAGACACCACAGTGGGACTCCACAGTGGGACACCACAGTGAGACTCCACATTGAGAAACCACAGTGAGACTCTACAGTGAGACACCACAGTGAGACTCCACAGTGGGACACCACAGTGGGACACCACAGTGAGACTCCACAGTGGGACACCACAGTGGGACACCACACTGAGACTCCACAGTGGGACACCACAGTGAAACTCCACAGTGGGACACCACAGTGAGACTCCACAGTGGGACACCACAGTGAGACTCCACAGTGAGACTCCACAGTGAGACTCCACAGCCACTTTCGACTCTGTACCCGAATTATCTGACGAACCACGGCGCTACCTTAGAATTCCGAGACAACCGGCTGCCTACGACAAATACTACGCACAGGGGCTATTTTTCAAATCGAGCAATTACCAACAACCAACCAACCAATCAACAAATAAACAAACTCACACTCATATCGCTCTCGCTTTGGATTGTCGTCCATATGCTTTATGGGGGTAAAAGTTATGATAAGCAAGAATTCTGAATAGCTTAACAAGTGCACACGTCACTCTATCTTCTTGGGCTCTGTTCCTGCACAGACCATAAGATCCCATTGTAGGCACACAGGGGTAACGGGTGTTGGCTCCGCAACTAATATCCTCTTGCCGGCTCATGAAGTCAAGGTGCAAACGAATACAGTAGCGTTTTTCAGACATATCCTCTTCAACTCTACTAACTTTATTTGCAATGAAGCTGAGAGGCAATTGTCTTACCCTTCCGTTTCCAATGGTTCCCTTAATCATGGGAATCCATCCATGTTTATTTCATGGTGGAGCTAACACAGCAGTCTGTACGCAAGCCGCCATCCCAGAGTGCGATAACAGATCATGCGCGCTGATACGGAACAAAGACAGGTTTTCATGGCGTGAAATGATATCCCCGCTGTGTGTCACTTCCTGCTTTCTGCTACATGAATTGGGGGCCTCATGTGCTTTATTTTCTGACTGGCTGTGTGTTGCCATGGGAAAACGTGGGTGGAGGATGTCACACATTGTTCTCTTTCGTGTGCTGTAATCTGGTTCTGAGCTGTACAACTATGACACCAGAGGAGATCCTAAAGTACTGAACTGTCCTCAGACTACCGAGGAGGACAACTACTCAATTCTTCGAGAAGAGGTGGAGACAGCGGTTAAGTCCCTCAAGAAAGGGAAGTCAGCTGGGGTTGACAACATTCCAGGGGAACTCATCCAGGCAGGAGGCGACGCATTGATCGATGCACTCACAAAGATCTGCAATAAGATCTGGCAGATGGGAGATTGGCCAACCCCGTGGACACAGTCCCTAGTGATTACATTGCCCAAGAAAGGCAACCTGCTGAACAGATTAAAACATCAGGCAGAGAAAATCATTGCTGAAGAGCAGGCAGGTTTCAGACCAGGTAGGAGCATCACCGCACAGATCTTCAATCTGAGAGTCCTGTGTGAGAAACATCTACAACACGAACAAGATCTGTACCATGTTTTTATAGACTTTAAGAAAGCATTTGACAGAGTCTGGCATGCTGCGCTGTGGGCCCCAATGAGAAGCTACAACATCAGCTCCAAGATCATCAAAGTCTTCGAACATCTCCAGCGCAGTTCTGTTCAATGGTACCACAGGCGAATGGTTCAGGACAACTGTCGGAGTCAGACAGAGCTGTCTACTCTCCCTCACACTCTTCAACCTCTTTCTCGAAAGGATAATGACTGTTGCCCTAGCAGACCACGAAGGATCGATCAGCATCTGTGGCAGAAAGATCACCAACTTACGTTTTGCTGACGACATTGATGGATTAGCAGGAAGTGAAGTGGAGTTGACTAGTCTTGTGGAGCACCTGGACAAGACCTCACAGGCATATGGCATGGAGATCAGTGCCGAGAAGACCAAGGCGATGACTAACAACCCTCGGGGCTTCAAAATGGAAATCAAAGTGAAGGGCCAAAAACTGGAAGCTGTGAACAACTTCAAATATCTGGGATCTATTGTGACTGATGAAGGATCCAAACCAGAGATACTGTCCAGGATAGCACAAGCAACAGCAGCATTGGCAAAGTTGAAGCCAATATGGCGTGACAGAAATATGACTCTCGCGTCGAAGATCAGGCTCATGCGCACGCTGGCCATCTCCGTATTCTTGTATGCATGCGAGTCCTGAACACTCATATCTGAACTACAGAGACGGATACAAGCCCTGGAAATGAGATGCTACCGCAAGATTCTGAACATTTCATATAAAGACCATGTCACGAATGAGGAAGTCAGCAACAGGATCAGGAGAGCATTTGGACAGTACGAAGACCTGCTCTCAATCGTGAAAAGCAGAAAGCAGAAGTGGTACGGTCACGTGTCAAGAGGCAGTGGGCTGGCCAAGACCATCCTGCAAGGTACCGTACCAGGTGGGAGAAGGAGAGGCAGGCAGAGAAAGAGGTGGGAAGACAACATCAAAGAGTGGACAGGCTTGACCTTTGCTGACTTTGAGGAAGAATGTCCGAAAGTCATCAATGGTGCCTCAATAACCCATCTCAGGGTTAAGAGTGAACTAAACTGAACTGAACTGAACTCTGTTTCAGTGGATTTTTATTATTCCCTGAGCAGTTGAAAACAGTCTGAGGCGTTTCCCGAAGATTTGTTAGAAAAGCATCGTTATGCTTTTGAAAGATAACGATTACGGTAAACCGAGAACAAACGATCACGCTGCAGGAGAAAAACCTCAGTAAAATCCAGAGGTCATTCTCTCCTAGGTGAGGGAAGAAAGGAAGAACGCTCGAAAAATATGAAAGAATAAGGAAAGGAGAGAGACAGAAATATGACAAGGGGATGAAGGTTTTTAGAAAGCCCCGAAACGAAAAGCAGACTTGCTCAGAATAAGGCTCTGCTTGGACCACAGATTGTTTCAACCAAATCTCTCGTATAAAACCTTTCCATTTGTTGGTACAGATTATCGTTATCTGTTCTGATTTCACCCCCGCCCCCTTTTTTTACGACAGAGGCCCGTGGTACAATCTCTTCTCGCAATGACGAGACCGTTATTTTTCATTCTTGGTGTCAGCTGACGCAAGCATGAACAAGCCACAATGGCCATTCTGTTTTTCCAATAACCTCACAAAGGATGAGCCCTAGAAATAATGAAACACGTCCAGCCAAAATCATGTACATGCAAACTGATCAGCGTGACGCATCGTCTACAGATGAATGTATTCTCTCCCATGGAGTCTGTGAGTCATGATACTTCCCGAAGCCTACGGGAGGTGATGACGTCTTTGCGTTATCGGTGAGTAGCTTGTCTCTCTTGGAACCGTCACACGTGTTTGAATTCAAAAGTAGCTCCCGCGTCCTGGTAAATCTCGTTTATCGACGCCAAACACTTCTTGTACAGAGAACCGTAGAAGAAAGAAGCCATTTTTATCTTCGTCATAATGACCGAGCATCATCGTGTGCGCAGCACTGGGTCAACAATCGCAGCCTTTCTCTGTCTAGAGTAGCCTCTCGACAGATTTGGGAAAATGTACACTACGGGGTTATTTCAATGACAACTGCAGCTGTTACATTGAATACCGGTGTGGCATCGCCGATGGTAACTCATCGCGCTTGGTTCTGCGCATGCGTCAAAGCCGAAAGTGAGGCGTGTATCGCGCCTTGTTCAAAGGTGATGTGCCGCGAGACTTTAGATTTTGTGTTTTTCGGTCAATGTGTTCATTTATTGACCGAAAAACACAGAATCTAAAGTCTCGCGGCACATCACCTTTGAACAAGGCGCGATACACGCCTCACTTTCGGCTTTGACGCATGCGCAGAACCAAGCGCGATGAAGTTACCATCGGCGATGTCACACCGGTACCATAGAACTCACTCTTTTTCGAACTCTAGATGTAAAACTCCACGTATCTCACTCTCTGTTGTCAAGGATTCACAAGCCTAGCAAAGAAGTAACATTCGGTATGTCCACAGTTTCGACGTTGCACAAGCTCGTCGACAGAATGAAATTCTCTGGAAAACCGCACTCACGAAACATCGTTGTCGACAGCGATTTCCGCTGCTCGTATTTTCCCTAAACACTTTTTAGCATGTATTTCGCATGTCATGATTGTCATTTCTTTCCACAGACTGACGTCACATGACAGTCCACATCAGACACACTTTATTATTGCTCGTTGTCACACGCCGAGGTCATCGGCATTTCGAAGCCGGATCCGTTAGTTCGAGACGTGCTGAAGCCGTATTGATGCCGGCTGTGGGGAGTTTTCATCAGTCGACGACGAATGGTGTACATCAGTTCACACAGTGACGACCTAAACCGCCGACCCAGCAGACAGTACACAAAGAAATTAGCTGCTGAGTTCAAAACTCGGGCAGTCTCGCCGAAAAGGTGGAGCAGGAGGCGGAGGTTCTGCGAACAGGGACCAGTACCCACGTTGGCCGACAGCAGACAATATACTTCTTCCATTGCCGGAAATGGATAGGCCAGGAATAGCAATGTCGTCACTGCAATAACAGGCGCGGTGAGTCGCCTCCCCTTGTCGCTGGGGCAACAGCGGCTTCGGTTGCCACGGTGACGCCTCATGATGTGGATGTTATGCACGGTGCGTAGGAGGAAGATGTTAAAGACCATCATGGCGATCCACGGCACGAGGTACTTGATGAGCAGTTGGATGAAGAGCTTGTACACGACGCGATACATGATGGTCACACAGTAGGAGGAGAAAGGGAATTTGATGTATGGATCTTCAGCCTGGCCCGCAACGGAGA
>JAWQFJ010016282.1:0-2500 GCA_034096865.1 Theodoxus fluviatilis | reverse complement strand
GCGTCGTCTACTTCAGCGTAGATGGAATTCACCGGATGAAGGAGCTATCAAGCTCCGAAAGCTTGTAAAAACAAAACCAGTTGAATCGAATTCCTCTTTCGTCATTTCTTTTTTCCCCCAGAGAGACCTTCGTTCATCAAGCTTCATTAGCAAGACGCACCATTTTGTGCATCAGAACGTTATTTGTGCGCGCGCGCTGAAGTCTTTTACTTGATATCCCTGAAGGACGAAGGGAGTTTAAAGGAGAAAGAAGCGGCGTAGTAACTCAGTTATCTCGCTTTGCGCCATGATTCTCATTTATGCAGGGCTCCCGGTTTATTCTTGTGCTGCACTGACATTGAAAACTCTCAGGTGCCTTCAGATGAATCTAACCATGGACAAGACAGCACAGGGGCGGAAATACATTATTTTCATGGCTTTTCAACAACACGTCAAATTTGCAAGGCACTTGAAAACGGAGACCGAGACAGACAGGAACCGAAGCGAAAACAGGGACACAGACTGACAGTGAGAGACAGATACAGGGTCACGGAGAAACAAATTAATTATGAGAGACAGAGACAGGGTCATCGATGCGCAAATTGACAGTGAGAGACAGCAACAGGGTCACAGAGATTGGATTGACTGTGAGAGACAGAATGATATATGGAGGCTCCTGTAAGTTATTCAGTAGACGCAGCATCTTTCACACGTAATACCCAAACCAGATTGTGGATAGAAATAAATTACTGTCTGTGTGTGTGTCCGTCCGTCCGTCCCTCCCTCTCTGTCTCTATGTCTGTCTGTCCGTCCGTCCGCCTCTCTGTCCGTCCGTCCGTCCGTTCGTCCGTCCGTCCGTCAGTCTGTCTGTCTATCCGTCTGTCTGTCTCTCTGTCCGTCAGTCTGTCTATCTGTCTGTCAGTTTGTCTCTCTCTCTCTCTCTCTCTCTCTCTCTCTCTCTCTCTCTCTCTCTCTCTCCTCGTTGTGTTGCGTTCGATTGGTGCGGACGCGTTTTCATCGAGCTCCGTATTGATGCCAGTGGCCTTACTTCAGTGTGTTGAATGTTACTGGATCCTTGTAGGACTGTGTTTTGTGGCAAACCATGGAGTCAAGTGAGTTTGCACAAGCATATATGGCTCTTGTGACAATTTTGTTCGTATTTTTGGGTGATTTGATATTTGCGTCCGCGCCCTATACCAAAAACATTTGGATTTTGTGTAGACATCAGTGCGTTTAGGGGCGTAGCTAGCACCGAAAACCAACAAGTGACGATGTCAATATTACGAGGGTGGAAGATTGTGCCTTTTGGAAATTGGAATTTGTTTCATCATTGTGCGCTATCTAGAACCAAAAAAGGTGTTCACAATCAAATCACAATGGGAGTGGACCTTGAAACTTATCGCCGGCGTATAGGCGCACATGCGGGGCGTGCAAGTTATGAGGGAACTCAGTCCACAGGCGTGTCTGCACGCAAGACCACTGACGGTTTTCGTGATACTGAGTTCACACCAAGGGCAACCTCTATCAGCACGTGCTTTTCTCTTGCCTCATGCTTGGTGCTGACTCAGTTTTGAGCCAGAGCAGGCCTTTTCGCCATGGTGCTGTATGGGGCTCTCACGGTGGCTGCTGTCCTACAAGACACCTCCTCAGTGCAGAACCTCCATGACCTCTCAGCCCATATCCTCATGGCAGGCGACGTGGAGGCCAACCCGGGACCAAATAATTCTGGGAGGTCAGAAACCGATGCTTCCTGCGAGTCCCCAGAAGAACTAAGGAAATGCACCTAGAGGAGGATTCAACGGCAGCAAAGTGGGAACAAACGTTCAAAGACCTCGAGATTACGATGCAGAGGAAGTTTCATCGCCTGGAATTGGAACTGTCAAAGCAGAAGGCAGTGGTCATGGAAATGGCCAACCTCTGCGAGCATGACACAATAAAACACTCGAGAAGCCAGGAGCACATCCAGAGTGAAATTGTCCATCTCACAACAGAAGTAGGCGCCCTCGCTGCTGATATTCAGAACGTATCTCTGATGATTGAAGATCAGGCAGACAAAAAAAAAACCGAGGGTATAACCATCAGAAACAACATCAAATTCTTTGGAGTTCATGAAGAGGAACATGAGTCCTACTGGAGTTGTGTGAAAATGGTTCTGAATGTGCTCCACGACGCCTTACCTCACACTCCATGGTCCGAAAAAGACTTTGTTCGTGTTCAGCGGTTGGGAGCTGCCAGAGGGAACAACCGCAAACCACGGCCTCTGATAGTAGAGATGAGTACATTTTCAGACAAGCTCTACCTGTTGAAGTACGGCAGAAACGCCTTGCGTAGTAGAGGAGTACAAATCTCTAGCGAGCTCACCAGCAGACAGGCACAAATTCTCAGGGACGAACGCGAGCAGGGACACCAAGCCTTTTTCGGAACAACAAACTGTGGTTCCGTGACGCTGGATCCAGCCGTCGATCCAAGCACCAGAAGCTAGGAAGACAGTGGAAAAGGACAGACGACAGAAATCAACACG
>JAWQFJ010016281.1:40000-67038 GCA_034096865.1 Theodoxus fluviatilis | reverse complement strand
TGGGTATAGGAGCTGAAGGCTGGTTCAAGGCCTGATGATAATGGCCTGGATCAACCCAAGACCGTGGTGACAGTGGTCTCTCCCCCAGATGGGATGGGGTTTCTGTCGACCTGCTGACAGTCCCTCCTTATCAAAGAAATGCACGGACCTCAGGGGAGCCAGGCTTGGGATAAGTGGTCGCCGATCTCAGCCTGTCTCTGGGTTGTGTATTCCTAATGATAGAAAAAGGCTTATTGCTGCCTTATACTTACTCGAAATTATTCACACCAAGTGTTGCCTCTATATCCACAACAAAGTCAACCGAATGAATATTGCACCATTGCAATCAGATGTCTTAATTCAGAGAAAGCATCAAATTTGTCTCTTGTTTCTAACAATTTAGGCATAGCGCGCGAGAACGACAGGAGGGAACTGTCTGGGGTCACATGTCAAGTTCAATTAACGAACGATAAGGAAAGGCTGGAAAGGCCGCTCTGCGACCCTCCCGGACGGATAAGCTACATAGTAGGCTGGTCTTACAACATATATAACATGGACGTCTGAGACGCAGGATACATGATAGAGGGAGGAGAGAGGGGAAGGAGGGGGTGGAGAGAGAGAGATAGAGAGAGAGAGAGAGAGAGAGAGAGAGAGAGAGAGAGAGAGAGAGAGAGAGAGAGAGAGAGTCCATGTAAAGACTTCGGGCTTTACTTCACCCGGTCACAATCTAACAGTGCTCCGCCCTCAAAGTACTCGAAAAACAATGCCTAGCCTAATCTGGTTCGTTCAGTTGATTACCAGTAGTCATTCAACATAGAAAACAACATAGCATCCGAACTTGATACAGCATGTTGGGTCAGACATCTTGAAGCGGTCTTAACTATTCAGCAAGTGTCATCAACCTGACATTAAAACATACACAATGTGTGCCTCAAATACAAGCTAGAAGCGGTCTTAACCCTTCAACTAGATGCAATGAAGCCACAGGTTAAACACTAAATAGTGGTGCTACACTCAACAGCAACACCCTGCAATGCTCTGACGGCATTACGAATTCCACCGTAATAAGACCAATTACGGTGCCACCGCAATGGACGTTCTGCCATTACGAACCATAACAGAAGTAGACAAAGACATAAGTCCGGGATGCATTGGAACAAGACATACCAGGCGTGAGGTTACATCCCACGAACGAGACCTTGGGTGGTATTTGACCTGAATCCACAAGGCTGTTCAGCCCAGAATACAACACGCACAACAATGAAACAGTACAGTCAGAATGACCACTTACAATCAACATATGAACCAATTTTCACACTACGATGGTAACATTTCATTACAAATATGATATACTGAATATATCAAGTGATAAGTATATTACTTCTAAAGCAACTTTAACAGAAAAATTGTATTACACTGTACATTTTTTCTTCATTACAACTACGTGTATAGAAAGACAAGTAGACAACGATCTTCCATTTACAAATCAAAATAGCGACAGCAGAAATTGCCTGTTTCGTTGATATAATGAATTACTTACAATTGGAGTGTTCGTTCCAATGAAGGGAATCGCATCCATGTGTTTTCACAACCCTGTTCGTTGTCTCTCAGCACGCACACACAAAAACGCAACCGAGGACGGCAGTCACACAATACCGAAATGTTCATGACGGGAATGAGTCCTGGAGGCGGGCGTGTGGAATGCCAGCCGTTGTTTTAGCATTCCAGAGAAGGCGTCTGCTATCTTCGGGTGATGAGGGGCTTGGCTGGTGGTTCCAGTCTCATCAAAGGCAGGTTGGACGGGTGCCCCCTGGAGAGACAGCTGCATGTTGTGGCTCCACTTCACGATGATGTTGTGGCAGGGATGCTCAGGTGACGACAAGGAATCGAACGGCGGGTGGCAGGCTACTGAGGAGGTCGTGCACTGCAGCGTGGCACTGACCATTTTCCTGTCGGTGAAGCGGAGGTTGAGGCCAAATCTCGAAAGTGGCAGAGATGGCGGATGCTTCCAGCTGGAGGCGTCCGATGGCGAAATGGAGGCGGTAGTTTTTAGTCTTTTCCTCCGTGGAAAGCGTCAGGCTCCGATGGTATTCAGAAAAGTTCTGGAAAGAGCACGATGTCTCACCCTGCTCCGCAGCGCCATTTGTGATGGGGGTGGAGGCAAGGCTTGATGGTACAAGGGCCCAGGCATGAGACAAAATCGCTGCTGCTTTCCACAACTTTATTGTTACCCATGGGTATAGGAGCTGCAGGCTGGTCCAAGGCCTGATGATAATGGCCTGGACCAACCCAAGACCGTGGTGACAGTGGTCTCTCCCCAAGATGGGATTGGGTTTCTGTCGACCTGCTGACAGTCCCTCCTTATCAAAGAAATGCACGGACCTCAGGGGAGCCAGGCTTAGGATCCCAGGTCGCCGATCTCAGCCTGTCTCTGGGTTGTGTTTTCCTAATGATAGAAAAAGGCTTATTGCTGCCTTATACTTACTCAAAATTATTCACACCAAGTGTTGCCTCGATATCCACAACAAAGTCAACCGAATGAATATTGCACCATTGCAATCAGATGTTTTAATTTAGAGAAAGCATCAAATTTGTCTCTTGTTTCTAACAATTTAGGCATAGCGCGCGAGAACAACAGGAGGGAACTGTCTGGGGTCACATGTCAAGTTCAATTAACGAACGATAAGGAAAGGCTGGAAAGGCCGCTCTGCGACCCTCCCGGACTGATAAGCTACATAGTAGGCTGGTCTTACAACATATATAACATGGACGTCTGAGACACAGGATACATGATAGAGGAAGAAGAGAGGGGATCCATGCAACCACTTTCCCAACCTGATTCTGGCACTCGGTATCCTTTCAAGGTTAATCCTACTTCAGTGTGCATTCTGTGCTTTCACAGGCGCCCGGTTTTACTCCTGAGCGGGCAAAAACAACGCCATTGGGCCTTTTGCTGGAGGCCGCTGCTCTAGGATCCGTGGAGCTTCGAACCTCGCTCTCACTGCTCGCAAGCAACCTCAAGCAAACATCCCCATCGTAAGGCGTGTGCCGCAACACGTGTGCATGCGCTGAGTGTGTGTGTGTGTGTGTGTGTGTAAGGATGTGTGTGTGTGTGTGTGTGTGTGTGTGTACGGGTGTGTGTGTGTGTGTGTGTGTGTGTGTGTGTGTGTTTTCGGGTGTGTGTGTGTGTATGTGCGTGTGTGTGTGTGTTGTTTACGCGTGTACGTGTGTGTTTGTGTGCGTGTTTGTGTGTGTTTCAGAGTGGGTACGTGTGTATGTGTATGTGTGTGTGTGTGTGTGTTTGTGTGCGCGCGTATGCGTGTGTGTGTGTGTGTGTGTGTGTGTGTGTGTGTGTGTGTGTGTGTGTGCGCGCTTGAGCCTAAGTGAGTACATACAAGTTTGAGTGCAAGTTTGGTCAGTGAATCAGTATGATCATTCACATCCATCGCAAATCAGTGATTCCAGTTGACTACATCGTTGGCGCCAAAATTCCGCGCCATCTTGCGACACAGTTCAAAGTAGTCTGACGAGAAACTGCGATCATGGGCGGACGAGGGGGGGTGGGGGTTCCGGGGTTTCCGGAAACCCCCCCCCCCCCCCAACAGAAAAAAAAACTTTTAAAAACTATTTTTATTAGTAACAAAATGTGCTGCCGGAAAGTGGTAATGATGACTATCAGATTGCGTCAGATTGGAATATTTTGCAGTGAAAATCCCCCCTCCCCTCTCACGTATGGGCTGAGGTTCAAGCGCATCTAAAGGGTCGTCCTTCCGCCCCCCCCCCCCCCCCCCCCCCCGCCCCCCCCCCACCCGCTCTTACGTTTCGGCTGAGCTCGCAGCGGTCCTATAGGGTCGGTACGCGGCCCCCCCCCCCCCCCCCCCCCCGCTTTCACGTTTCGGTGGAGCACTGAAAATCCCCCCCCCCCCGCTATCACGTTTTGGTTGAGCCCTTTAACATCCCCACCCCCACCCCCCACCCCGCTCTTAAAAAAGTTTGGAAACCTCCCCCCAAAAGTGAACTGATCCGCGCCTGGCGATGGTAATTTACAGTATATTTTTCAGCTCACTTCATCTTTGACTGAGCTAAAGAAATCTAAACGGCGCCAATTTCCAGATTTGCTGAATAACCCAGTTCAAAACTTAATCACCGAGGACGCAATCACAATTTCTCCAAAGGAACTATTGGCAGTGTGACGCCGCACCGTTGCCATAGCAACGACAGTTGGCATCGGGTGCGCGATGCGGGAGCTGGGAGACAAGAACGGGACAAAAATTATTGTGGGCTGCACGCGAGCCCCGAACCATTCCCTCAAAACCCTCCTCCTTCCTCCCCACTCTCCCTGCAGCCTCCCTCTGGCTGTGAATAATTGATTCTCGCGTCACGTGCATGTGCCTATATAAGGTAAAAGGCTCTGGTGACCGCCGCGCAGCAATCGGAGGTACTAGAGAAATCGTCTCCTACAGATAAGGTAAGATTGTCTCGTCCGCTATCTGTGCTCTCACTTCCGTCCTCTCCAGCTCTCCAGAAAAAGCTTTGTGTCCTTTGAAACTTGTGAAAACTTGCAGCTTGATTGTCACGAACATTCCACTTCGTGCGTATTTCGCCGGCGTAACTTTCGGGTAGTTAGTTGTCTTTGACATTATGGATGCTAACTTTGTGAAGACATTTCTCAGATCTTTTTGTCGTCTCCTCCACACCCGTTCGTTGGTTTTCGTTGCCTTCATATAAAGCCTTTATTATTTCCTGCTTTTCGTGTGTTGCACTGTTTGATGTTCCTCCTGCAGCTACTTTTATCATTAACTTTGTGCATTTTCTACTGGGTCATCCATGCGTGATTCCATCGGCCTTCGTAACTACAACTTTCCACGTTACGCCTTGTCCCAGTATGCGTGTACCCACCGCCACTGCTGCTCATCATCCATTGCATTTATCATTCTCTAAAATCTGCTCTTCCTGTTCATCCCCTCTCTCTTCTGCTCTTCCTCTTCATTAACTCTCTCTTCTGCTCGTCCTCTTCATCTTCTCCTCTCGATCTTTTTGTTCATCCCCACTCTCTTTTGATCTACCTGTTTATCCCCTCTCTCTTTTGATCTACCTGTTTATCCCCTCTCTCTTTTGATGTTCCTATTCATCTCCATTCTTTTAATCTTCCTGTTCATACCCTCTCTATTTTGATCTATCCGTTCATCACTGTTCTTTTCTGTTTTTCCTGTTCATCCTCTCTCTCTTTAGATCTTCCTGTTCATCCCCTCTCTCTTTTGTCCTTCCTTCTGTTCCTCCTCGGAGTCGGTGTCGCTGTCCTTCTCTTCCTCTTCTTCTCCACCTCTATTACCTCTGCCTTATGTTTCTCCTTCTCGTCTTGCAAATCCTCCTTTTCCTGCTCCTTCTGTTCCTCTTCCTCTTGTTTCGTCATCGTTGTCCTTTGCTAGCGAAGCAATCGATGTTGTTTGTGGCTGGTTTAACAAGAGCTGCTCTGTGGAATGGAGAACAGCTCCATGTGGAGCTGTCCGTCTGCCTCATTAGTTTTGCTGAAGACAAGAATACAAGGAAGACGATGTCTTAAAGTGGGGGTTTCTTCATTGCAAAAGAGCCTGAATACGAGTAATTTAGCGCTAGTGTTACTAGTTATCTGTCCCGACATGTCGTCATACTGTGTTACCAAGGGATGAATAAAGGTTGCCTCTGTGTGTGTGTGTGTGTGTGTGTGTGTCCGTCCGTCCGACCGTCCGTCCGCCCGCCCGCCCACCCGTCCGTCCGAGCGTCCGCCCGTCTGTCCGTCTGCCCGCCCGCACGCACGCACGCACGCACGCACACCCGTCCGTCCTTCCGTCCATCCTCCCGTCCTCCCGTCCGTCCGTCCGCCCGCCCGCCCGCCCGTCCGTCCGTCTGCCTGCCCATCCGTCCGCTCGCCCGCCCGCCCGCCCGACCGTCCGTCCGTCCGTTCGTCTGACTCGTGTTCTGGAAGCAACAATCCACTTTGAGTTCGCACGACACAATGTAGTGCACAGTCCTTTTTAGTCACACTGGTGCTGCGATGCTGTGGGCTTTTCTCTCATGAAATGTATGTCTTCTTTGAAACAATTGACAATGTCCTCGTAGAAATTGAAACCATACAGTGACGTTAAGTACAACTACAAGTGTAGGAGAAGCTGGTAATCGTTCGAATTGTATTTCAACTTAAAGGGGTGTTTTCCTTCACGCAGTCGCGTTATTCATGTGTGCAGCTGACATTTCAAAGCACTACTGTGCAATCATTCATGATTTAAATTTTCTGCTGCCTTGTTTTTCCAGCACTAGCAATATTAATATCGTCAGACAACGTATGTAGAGCATTATTCTACAGATTATGCAGACGCATGGATGGTTAATCTGTTGCTTCCGTCCCCCGATTCCTTAGAAACTCTAAATTCCGCATACAATGCTTACCCTTTTTTGTTCTTTAAAGCAAGTAGCTAACAAACAACAAATATGAAATGTTCAATGTTTTAATCAGCAGTCTGTCTAAACGGATGAAACCAGGGTAGAACGGATGAAGCTTCCGGTTTAAAGTTAGTTACATGACATTTCTGCCTATGCGGGTTCCTTATCAAGTTCATACTGCGAAGGCATAGGCAAATGTGTAGAACTTCCACGTGCGGAAGATCCCGTAGTAATTATTTTTTTCTTTCCAACTCCTCCCCTCCCATGATACATGAAAATGATGAATAGGGCACACAAGAAAATCGTTCATTGTGACTTAAAAAAACCCACTATAGATGAACCGCTGAAGGCATCTGCGTATTGGAAGTCTTGTACTGCTGATGTTGCTAGATTCAGCTCGTGCATTCTTGCCAAAGATTCGTTTTGCATTTTACGATGCCCAGTGAAGGCACGACATGTAAACCAATGGTGAGGTTGCGTGAAAGTTTGGTGCTTTTTTCTTCAGCAGACATACGAGCTCGAATGCACATTTTATCAGCCAGAATCAAGCAACAACATACTTCACTCAGTCTCTTAGGGGTCATTAAGAGCAAGGCCCGTATTGAATGATATAAAAATGTCGAGGTTCTTATGTGTCAGCTTCCCTTAAATAACTATGCATGTCTTGAATCTAGTTTAAAAACTGAAGGAACCAAACGTCCTTTATCTGTTCTGCTCCGAGGATCATGTTACAAAATCTACAGGATGTGCAGTTAAGTTCCTGCAGATCAGACTTTTTTTCTTATCTATCTCATTAATCATGAAAATATTTCAGGGCAGCAAAAAAACAAAACTCTAAGAATATGTTATAAAATCTTCCTTTTCTGCCAACGTTGATTCTGGGATTGAAGAATCGTCTCTCAGTCAATTGCGGACAAGACCTTATCATTTTCGGGAACGTTGTCGAAAAAAAAGTTCCCATGACACCGATTCCTTGAGAGGCACAGATCAATGCATGGTCTGCAGTCAATCGTGTTGTTGTCGTGAGGCGTTTGATGTTTTATGACACTACAGGCTAATGATTTAGGACAGGATCTGCGATGAACAGGGGAGAGAGCGAGGAGTAAGGTTTCTCTTCAACTGAAATAACTCTTGGCGTGCTTCAACTTATGGGCGAGACTATTCTAAGAAAAATTAGGTGGAAATCACTGTTGTGTTATGTGTGTTTGTTGTAGGTGTGAGAATGGTCATTAGAAGATTGTGAAGTGTCGATACAGATCGCTAAAACTCAAACTATCATGACACCGAATGGGTGAAACCATTCAGGGTTTGCACAACTTAATGATACAAGTTATTTTCAGCTAAGCTGACATAAAAGCACTTCCTTGGAGAAAAACCACACGAAATATTTCTGCTGAACATACTGAGAATATTCATATTCAAAAGGAGAGGAAAAAATTTGAATAGTGCATATATGCAGGATTTTGGCGTAATCACAAACAACAAATGACTCTATAATGTATTGCATCAATCGATGAAGTGACAAGCGAACACATGCGAACTCATCCTCTAGCATTTACACCTGTAATCTTTCCAACTTAACGTCCATTTTCTCCTCGTTTTCTCCATCCCACTTCACAGTTATCCAGCGGCGTTTCACTGACAGATGGGGATTAAAAAAAAGATACTAGCAGTTGTCTAACACCTCGCCACAGCTATGAACGGTGGCAGGAAGAGGACAGGAATAGGCACGAACAGTCTCTGTTTTCTCCACAATGTGGCCACTCGTAGTCCATCGATGGAGAGCATTGTCCCCGAGGGCCCATCAGCAGTTGATCGATTTGGTCCTGCCATTTGTCCTTTGCGAACGTCTGAGGAACATGAAAAGATTCCAGAAAGAAGTAATACCGTGCAGGCTGTCTATGCAGGTCTGAGGTACTCTTCTGTACGTGAAGCGATTACATAAAAATGGAGTGTAATGAGGTTCTGTTTGCAAGTCCAAAACATCTTACAATAGGAGAGGCATCAGGTCCTCGACCCGGGTGTAATCTAATCAAGACGACAACTTTTATTCGCACCTTCATTTACATCCTAATATCTTACCTCCCCCGCCTCCTCACCGCCGACCAGCCCACTGCGACACTCCCATTCCCCCTCGTTCTCCTCCCGACCAGCCCTATGTGACCCCGACCTCCTTGCACCCTTCTCGACCACCATCTCCGACTTTTCAATCCTTTTCCTTTAATTGAAGTCCACCACCACTCCCTCCCTCATCCGCACCTCCTCCCCACTGCAGCCTACTTTCTTACCCTGCTTACCCTGTCTACTCCTCCTCTCCCCTGTTTCTTTCCCTCAATTAAATACCCTCCCAAGCACTGTATCATCACGAACTACCCTATTGTTTTCCTTCTCTCGCTAGTATGAGATGATGTCACAGACAGAGAACTAACTGACTTCAGTTCATATGAGAATGTTCTGATTGCTCTTGAAATAGCTTTGTATGATAGGCACACACACACACACACACACACACACTTACACACACACACACACACATACACACACACACACACTTACACACACACACACACACACACACACACAAACAGACACACACACACACGTTTCATTAGAATAGCCAGAACCCATCTCTGAGACACGCTGATTCTAAATTTGGTGAGGATTTTTTCGTCAAACGTTAGCCTTACCCGTTCTGGAGCCTGTAGTTGAAACCTGGCTACGTATCAGGGCCGGACTAGGGGAGGGGGGGTTACAGGAGTTGCGTAACCCTTCCTCCGCCCCCCCCCCCCCCCAGCCTAAACATGTACCTCAACTATGTGGGGGTTTTTTTGCTTTTTTTCTTGTGGAAGGGGGATGGGGGGGCGGTTTCAATCATTTGTAAATCCGGGGAGAAAATTCAAGCCTCCTCTTCAACCCCCCCCCCCCCCCCACCCCTTTAAGAAAAAAGAAAATCTTCCAGTCCGCAACCGCTGAATTTTCTGCATCTTTGTACCTGGACCCCCTTTTGCAACCCCCCCCCCTCCCCTCCCCTTCACTGTGCCTAGTCCGGCCCTGCGTATGCATCGCCCAGCAGTTCCGCTACAGGACTTCCCGCTGGTTTCTTCGCGAACAGCAAGAAGGACGCTGTTTCGCTCGTTTAGTAGGATTATTTTTTCTTTGAATTAAAAAAAAAACTTTCCAGAGAAATAGTTCATTTACATGTAAATAGCCTAAAACTATTTCTGAGATGTGCTGATTCCAAATAATTATGTGCTCAGATTCTTTGTAGCTTCTCCCAATCTAGAGCTTTTAGGAAAGACAGACAGGCACACTCGGAGACAGACAGACAGACAGACAGACAGACAGACAGACAGACAGACAGACAGACAGACAGACAGACAGACAGACGGACAGACAGACGGACAGACAGACGGACAGACAGACGGACAGACAGACGGACGGACAGACAGACGGACAGACAGACGGACAGACAGACGGACAGACAGACGGACAGACAGACGGACAGAGAGACGGACAGGCGGACGGACAGGTGGACAGGCGGACAGGCTGGCGGACGGACGGACGGACGGACGGACACAAAGACAGACAGAAAGACGAACGGACCGACAAGCAGGCAGGCAGGCAGGCAGGCAGGCAGGCAGGCAGGCAGGCAGGCAAGCAGGCAGGCAGACTTTTTACTTATACACATAGATGAAATGGTTTAAATAGAAGTACAGTATTTGTTCTGTGTGCGAGCTTGAGGTATTCAGCAAGAAACAATTCAAGAAAAATAAATGCCAGAAATGATATGTAATGAGGTTTGAGGCAGAGAGATGAAAAATTTGCAATCTTGCGTACCATTATGGATGAGAAGCAGCCTGCGTATAACAGACAACAAATGCGTGAACCCTCTGCATGGGAGTTGTAAAGCACTCTACATTCATCTATTCAAACATACTGTGGCGGTTTTGTATGAAGGTAACAGAGTTAGTGGGGAGAAAGCTGTAGACGGTGTGCATATGGGTCTGAAGTAAGCTTGAGTCAAATGTGTGGTTTTCTACAGCGACGTATCACGCATGTCTGGTCTCATATTGCTTTAATTACTACTACTACTACTACTACTACTACTACTACTACTACTACTACTACTACTACTACTACTACTACTACTACTACCACTACTACTACTACTACTACTACTACTACCAGGGGCGGATCAGTTCTTTTTTTTTTGGGGGGGGGGGTTCCAAACTTTAAGAGCAGGGGGGGGGGGGGGGTGATCAATACCACTTTCAGGCAGCACATTTTGTTACTAATTTTTAAAAAAAATTTCTGTTAGGGGGGGGGGGGGGGGTGTTTCCGGAAACCCCGGAAACCCTTCCCCCTCGTCCGCCCCTGACTACTACTACTACTACTACTACTACTACTACTACTACTACTACTACTACTACTACTACTACTACTACAAATAATAATAATAATAATAATAATAATAATAATAATAATAATAATAATAATAATAATAATAATAATAATAATAATAATAATAATAATAATAATAATAATAATAATAATAATAATAATAATAATAATAACAATAATAGTAATAACATTTATAACGCGCAATTCTTGCAAGAACTCAATGCGTCGGCATAGCCACATTTACACGCAGTTACTCGTCAGTCATACTACATAGATGATGATGATGATGATGTCTACTTGTATAGCGCACATATCCATGCTGGCAGCATGCTCAAGGCGCTTAAGCCGATGTTGAGGCTGTCTCTCAGTGTGTAGTGTCTCAAGTCAATGAGACCAGTCTCATCACTAGTGCGACTATCATACCAGAACTTGAAAAAAAAACAACTAGGAAGTTACAGAAAAGCAAGACGAAACATATGGGTTTTTAACTGAGATTTGAAAATGGACATAGTTGGTGCATCACGTAGGCCAGCCGGCAGGGAATCCCAGACACTAGGGGCAATGAAACTGAAACTGCGCTCACCGAAAGACTTGGTACTACGCTTTGGAATTATCAGAAGCTTTTCACTTGATGAGCGGAGAGAACGGGAAGGATGATAGGTACAAAGGGAGGCCGAAAGATATGCCGAAAGGGTTGAATCAAAATGACGGTACGCCAAAACAGCAATTTTGTACTGGCAGCGGAAATTAACGGGAAGCCAGTGTAGATGTTTCACATGATCACGCTTGCCCTTCATTAGAACCAGACGTGCCACACTGTTTTGAACTCGTTGCAGACGGTTTAGTTGTTCTTCCGGAAGACCCGCCAGGACTGAATTGCAGTAATCCAGTCGTGACGTGATCCTGGCAGTTACTAGCCTAGCACAGGTAGTGTCTGAAAGGTATTGACGGATTGATGCAATACGGCGCAGATCAAGAAAACATGCACGGCATGTACTACTAATCTGATCGTGCATGGACAAGGTCTGGTCAATGTGAACACCGAGATACCTAACTGAGCTCTTGAATGGAATAGAGCTACCCCCAATGACTGTGGACTCACTCTCCACAAGCCCAAGACGTGATGGTGCACCGACAGGTAAAACTTCAGTTTTATCTGTGTTGAGCATCAGTTTGTTGCAGTTCATCCATGAAAGTACATCGTCAACACATGTCTCAATATCTGACTGCACGGGAGAAAAATCTTACTTCCTCTTCACTGGGCCGCTTGATCAATCTTTCACTGGCACCTGACCACAAACACAGTGGCAGACATTTAATTTAAGATGCGTACAGTCCGGCACTATCACCAACTTTACTCTCTGGGGAGAATTCCCACCTGATGCTGGCTCATGGCCGCATGCCATGCTTAATCGCACTACAGTGTGCCAACATTGCCCTCTCGGATTCTCCGTAGTCCTCGTGGGTAGGGAAGAAGTAATGAGAGTCAAGCATATTACTCGGGCAATATTTCTTTCTCTTTCATAAATAACTAGTTGGTTTACCCATCTCCACCTTTTCCCGTCTCCACCTTTTCCCGTCTCCACCTGTTCCCATCTCCACCTTTTCCCGTCTCCACCTTTTCCCGTCTCCACCTTTTCCCGTGTCCACCTTTTCCCGTGTCCACCTTTTCCCGTCTCCACCTTTTTCCGTCTCCACCTTTCCCCGTCTCCACCTTTTCCCGTTGCCACCTTTTCCCTCACATTCATCAAACATCAACACATGATGAGATGAGCGAGCTCGGACCCGTAAAACCTCGTGCAGCACAAAGCACATGTTGGAGCCGAGTTACCTCCCTTTACCCTCTCACGAAGCAGACGTTGGAGGCGAGTTGCCTCCCTTTGCCGTCAACAGTCCCATGACTAAAAAGTTCCAGAGGGAATATCTCCGGAACGATCGGAGGTATGCCTTCCAAAATGCAACGACTGCCCCCATCCAGTCATGGGGAGCAACATGCCAAATTTTAAGGAGGTCTGTGCACAGGCGGCCGAACACATAGAGCAGACGGACAGACGGACAGAGATCCGGATAGGCAGAAACCGTTTCGGTTTCATATATATAGATGTATGATTGTCTCTACTTGTACACACACACAAATGTTTTGAATGATGTGACATGTATTGACTATATTTTCTTTTGGAATGAATGAATATATCAATCAATCAACCAAGGAAGCAACACCGGGAACAGCGCAGCTTCGAACGCTGCACCCACTAGCCGCGAGTGACTGCAGGTCAAGCGAGCGTACCACTCGGCCACAGAGCCCCAACTACATGTACATAAAAACTAGACATGTAAAATCTAGCTGTAGAGGCTGTGAATGCAGGTTTCGTGTACCGTGCATGGACGATTTACGAACTATGATAGTGGTAGTAGGCCTCCGTCAGTCGTGCCCGACGGTGGAACTATGCCCTGACGTTGCTGTCTGGCTGCAGACTGCTGTGGCCATGCAGTGTCATTCTGTAGTGGCGGTCCTTACTGCAGCAGTTGCACCTGAAGGCGTTGCTGTCATCCGGGCGTGTCCTGTTCTCTCTGTGAGTGCGTCTCTCTTCCAGTTTCCGGAGTCTCTTTCCTCCCTCCCTCCCTCAGTCCGTCTCGGAGCTATCTTCTCCACCTGGGGCGGTCCCTGGCAGCGTTCTTCAAACCCGAGGTGCTGATGCCGAGCACCTACAGGTCGCACTTGCTTACGTTTTTGTATCATAGTTGCGGACGACCATCTGATCTCCTTCCCATCGACATTTCTCCATATAGTAGGTCCTTTGGGATTCTACCATCGATCATTCAGTGATGCCACAGCCAGCGTAGTCTACGCTATCTAATGAATATATATATATATATATATATATATATATATATATATATATAACCCAAATGGTTTCGTGTCTGTGTATGTCGCAAGATTGCGCAAGGGAAGTGAAAAGGAAAGAATAAAGAATCCTAAATTGTTCTATTGTCTTTGACTGGTACGTTAAGGACGGACGCTAGGCGTTATTTTTAGTAACTTGGGTCAGAGGGCACGGCCGGTTACTACCCACCTGGAGGGTGGGGGATGGTTTTCACTATGAACAGGGGGGTGGATCGAATGTTCTTTTCCTAAGGTCACGGAAATGAGGCCGTGGACTTTGTCCTCGCACGTGTTGGTTCGCGTGCTATGACCTCGTGATTGGAAAATTACGAGTGATTTCATTGGCTAATGAGATCGAGGACGCTGGCCGTTAAGCGTTTTGGCGCCTTCAAGTATCACTTCATGGCTTGCTGCTTGAGCGGGCAGGTGTGCCGTAAGCGCGTTCCGCTTTAGGCACGTATTGGAGGCATGCCGCCTCATGCGTGCGCTAACACCTAAGTCGCTGGGGGCACTACAGCGAGGGTGACGACCACCGTGTTCAAGAATCTGCATGAGATTCAATTCGATTCAATTCTTCAGTTCTTCTATTCCTTGTTCTTTGACTAGTTCAGTCATTGCTTGGAAGGCCTGAGAGGCTAGTTCTTTGTCAGTAATTCCATGATTATCACGTCTAAGAGAGTGATAGGAATTGAGGGGGATCAGTAGTAGTTGCTATCCTCTAAACGTATCTGTATTGTCTTCTGGGAAGCAAATGAGTTACAGGATACGGGGTGTTGGACGTATGAACTTTGTGTCGCTGAGCATAAGTTGCTGTGTCAGGACTCAAGTGTTAAAATTAGTAGATGCTATGGAGCAGTCTATGATTTCTCTAGTGTGCCCTGTAAGAGAATTGTCCTCACCTATACGCGTTGACTGACGCGCGTACACGCTGGGCGTGTGGATTGCGGGAGGCTAGCGCCTATGATCGCTGATAGAGGTCAGGAATGTCAGGAGAGGTCAAGGTTAGTTGATAGACGCTCTGCCTGTAGTACATTGCCTCGCTTTCTGTTGTAACGCACCGTGTTGTGCGATTCGTGTGACTCGCCAGAGTAGTCACAGGTCTAGTAAGTAAAGCTTTTGTATAAGGGTTGGGGTAGGCAAGCCATCCCTGGGCCGAGTCGCCGCCGCCATCGCCCTGACATCTGCTGTTCGTCTGCTGGGGAATCCTCGAGTCGCTGGAGTGGCTCGACCTACTGGGAACCGTCTGCTGGAGGAACCCGGGTGCCTGGGGCTACCTATTGATGAGGGAGTGAGGGGACTGTCTCACTCGGATTACCAGAGACACTACTGAGACCAGGAGGCCTGGGGTCGGAACCTCACTCGCTCCCACCACGGAGGACGCAGAGGGTTGGCTGATTCGGATTTATGTGTGTGTCTTCTTGTGCGAAGAGAGACGACTTTGGTAAGCATTGGCTTTTCTATAAATCTTTACCCGTCGAGGTCGACAGCTGAACTCTTGATGAACTGTGATCCCCGTGTTGTTGAAGTACTTATCAGTACGTGGTAGTCAAACCAATCTGGACAGTTAATAGAGACGCTATCCTTGAAGCCTGAGCAGAAGGCCTATCGAAAGACGCTATCCCCCTACCTTGCTGCAAGACGGCGTGATTGGAGTTTTTGAACCACTGCATGTTGAACTAATTCTTGTCTAGAGAATTGAGTTGTACTGATAGTCATTTCACCCTTCTCTCTGCCGTTATCGTTTGACGGAGGGAGGACACCTTTTCCAGTCACTGTAAGAGTGAACTCATTCACAAGCAAGGCAGTACGCTGCCGTTGTATGCTAATTATGGCTCGGAGCCCAGGTCAATCTCAGCGGCTGTTGTGATTGGCCGAGCCCGAGCCGCTTTCCTAGAAGCCGTGAGAACCACGCCCGCTCGCCTGGAGCGAGGCAGTGTGTTTACGTTTGGGCTCGTGTGAGGCCGGAGAGTGTTATTGTTTTTGGGGTGGCCATTTTTGGGGTGGGCTTTTCTTTTAATTGTTATTATTGATTAAACTTATTATTGAAACTGACTTTACTCCTCAGTTGTCTATTTTTCTTGTTGTTTCTCCCCTTTTTATGCCATTTATAGTTGCAGAAACATGGTGACTGGGTTTTGCATGAAAACCCGTGGATAGTAGTCTATAATAGTCAGCAGTAAAAGATTATTTATATTGACACACCACAATTAAAACGTCACAAGTGGCGAGCTTGCTGCCAGGATGGCTTCTAATTAATTAGAGAATTAATTATCAGTTTTGTCGAGTTGCCATGTCTCTGCAACCTAGACACTGAGGAGTTGTTTTGAATTTGTTGTTGCTTGCTCATGCATTTCAGGATGACTTGCTCTGCCTGATGTCTTTGCCTCATTGAAATTTGTTGCTCACTTGTTGCTCTGTTGAGTAGTATCTCTTCAATTATAGTTACAGTGGTGTTGTACTATAATTTTGTAGTTTCAGGTTCTCATTTGTATCTTTGCGCGAATTGGGGGGAAACTTCATTCCTGGCGGGGGTTGGGCGTCAGACCATAAAGTAGGACAGTACCGGCTGGACTGTCAGAGTATCTCTTTATGCTGTGCCAACAGCCTGTTGGTAGGTTAGACCAAATTTCCAGGGGCGTCTCATCTTGTAAGAAGAGAGAGCATTTGTATTCTAGTTTCTCATATGGAATTGCGCGCAAGGCGGCCAGCTAGGGAAAGCACCGCCATGGAACCCAACAGTGAATCTAGGAGCGATAGGATAGCGCGGTGGCGCGCTTTCGCTATAGAGTTGGGAGTCGAGACTTCTATGATACCAGAATTCGTAGCTGAGCGGATGACCAGAGAGGAAGCTGAGTCAGCGAAGCTAGAGATGGAGAGATTGAAGCTCGAAGGAGAACTGAAAGAGATGGAAGAGAGACGAAAGAGAGAACGAGAGAAATCCCGAGATGAGAAGAAGAGAGAGAAAGAAAGACTCGAGAGAGAGCAACAGGAATTAGAGGATGAAAGAATCAGGAAGCTCGAGAGAGAGAAGGAAGAACTTGAACGAGAGCAAGAGAGGTTCAAGAGGGAGCAAGAAGAAATGGAAGAGAAGCGAAAGAGAGAGAGTGAAAGGCTTGCTCAGGAGCAAGATAGGCTCAAGCGAGAGCAAGAGGAGATGGAAGAGAAGCGAAAGAGAGAGCATGAAAGGCTTGTCCGAGAGCGAGAGGAACACGAGCTTAGGAAGCAACTCATGATCCGGGAATCTGAGCTTAGAGTTCAGAATGAGCGTGTGCATCCAAGCGTGAATGAGGGAGCGGATGACGATCAGGGGGATCGGTCATTCCGAGCGTCCATTCCTCTGTTCGACGAAGCCAGAGAGGAGATAGCTTCGTGGTTAAAAAGGTTCGAACGTATAGCAACTCTCAAGAAGTGGGAGGAAAGCACCTGGGCTGTTCGCGTTTCGACCTGCCTGACCGGAAAGGCCGCGGAGTTATATAACTCACTCGATGATGGGACCGCGGAAAACTATCAGGGACTGAAGGCTGCGCTGTTGAGACGGTATCAGCTGACGGCTGAAACATACAGGCAGCGGTTCCGGGGGTGTAGAAGGAGGGAGAATGAAACCTACACTCAGTTTGGGGCGCGGGTCGCTGAAAACTTAGCCAAGTGGCATGAGTTATCCGAAATCGGGGAGTTGAGGCATCTACTTCTTTTAGAGCAATTCTTGCTAGCTCTGTCTCCAGATATGTCAGCCTATGTAAGGGAGAAAAGACCTCAAACTTTAGATGAAGCAGTCAAGTCTGCGGAGATTTACTCCGAAGCTCACGGGGAGAGCCGTAAGCATTTTTCTCAGTCTGGGAAAACACAAGGTGGGAAATCAGGGAATGGAAATGGGAACAAGTTCAAGGGAGGGAACCCCGGGGGGAAGGGTCCTATGAAAGGGAAATTCCAGGGGAGTCTCAAGGGAGCCAGGGGAGCAAAAGGTAACCAGGGTTGTTACAACTGCGGGTCGCAAAAGCATTTCGCCAGGGATTGCACTCAGGGAGCGAAATCTGCAGGGGCAGTTTCGCGCGAGCCATCGCAAGCTCCGCCGCCTATCTCCGTCCCAACACTGTGTTCGCCGTGTAGCCGCCAGGGCTATGATCCCAGATGCCTTGTAGTGATAGATGGTGTCGCCGTACAGGGATTGCGGGACACCGGGTCACAAGTGTGTGTGGTGAGACGCTCCCTCGTCTCACCAGGCCAGTATACCGGTCAAAAGTTGGAGGTATGCATGGCTGAGTCTCACGTGAAGCGCAAGTACCCAGTAGCCGCTGTCAGTGTAGACTGCCCTTTCTTTGTTGGAAAGGTAGAAGCTGTGGTGATGCAGTCACCAGTAGCTGATTTCATTGTGGGAAATCACGCCCGGCTGGGCGATCAGAGCATTCTTCCAGTATATGCTTTACCAAAGACTGTGTCCGCGATCACGCGCGCGCAAGCATCTGCCGAGAAAGGAAAGAAACCATCGCAGCTGCGAGTGGTACCGGCAGGGTTAGGGGAAGTAACTCCCGAGAGGCTGCGTGAACTGCAGCAGGGAGACCCATCACTTAGGCGCTGCCGTGAAGCCGTGGAAGAGAAGAAAGTGTGGTTCACGAAAAATTCAGGAGAGATATCCTTCTCGTGGAAGAAAGGAATCCTCTACAGGGAGTTCAGGAGTAAAGGTGTCACGTACACCCAAGTTGTTGTCCCTCGCCAGCTGAGGCAGGGTGTCCTGAAACTGGCCCATGAACCACCGATGGCGGGACACATGGGAGTCCAGCGCACCCAGGAGCGCGTCTGGAAGCAATTCTTCTGGCCAGGCATGTGTCCTGATATTCGCCGATTCGTCTCGTCGTGCGATCAATGCCAGAGAGTTTCTCCCAAACCTCGAAAGGTCCCCGTGGGGCGTATGCCACTCATCGACACGCCTTTTGAACGAGTAGCCATCGATCTGGTTGGTCCTATTTCGCCTGCATCAGACGCAGGGAATCGGTACATTCTGGTGTTTGTAGATTATGCCACCCGCTACCCAGAGGCCATACCACTCAAGACGATCGATGCGGTCACAGTGGCTGAGGCCATGTGGCAGGTGTGGGCGAGGGTGGGGATACCGTCCGAAATCCTCACTGATAGAGGTACGCAATTTATGAGCGAAGTGATGAGAGAGGTCGAGCGTCTGCTAGCCATCAAGGGCTTGGCAACGACCCCCTATCACGCTCAAGGGAACGGTTTGGTGGAGAGGTACAACGGGACTTTGAAAACAATGCTTCGGAAACTAACACAGGAAAAGCCCAAGCAATGGGACCGCTACATCCCAGCCCTTCTCTTCGCCTACCGCGAGGTCCCCCAAGAAAGTCTAGGCTTTTCCCCATTTGAGTTGCTCTATGGGCGAACTGTCCGAGGACCCATGTCCGTGCTCCGAAGTCTGTGGACTGAGGAGGGGACGACTGAAGAGGTGCGAACTACGTCAGAATACGTGGTCGACCTCAGAAATCGTATTGAGGAAACATGCAAGCTAGCGAGGGAGAAGTTGTCGGTCGCTACTCAGAGGCACGCGGCAGTGTTTGACCGCAAGGCAGTCACACGCCTGTTTCGCCCCGGCGAAAAGGTCCTGTTACTGTTGCCTCAAAGACACAACAAACTCCAGCTATGCTGGCAAGGCCCATTCGATGTCTTAGAAAGAAAAGGAGAATCCGATTATCGCATTCAGATGTTTGGACGTGAACGCCTGTTTCACGCAAACCTGCTGAAGCTTTATCGCGAGAGGCAACCTGAGAGCGAGTCAGCTGACTCAACTCCTGCGATCGCCGTGGCGGTGATCGAGGAGAATGGGCAGATGGCTCCGCCTGACCGTGAACTACCCCTGCCATGCTTGACTGGGGAGGAATCTGCCCGCGACGTTGTGCTCGGCCCTCAATTGACCGACAGTCAGAGAGGACAAGTGTTGGCCATAGCGGAGAAGTACGAGGCAGTACTGACTGGCCTCCCTCTCCTGACCGACCTTGCCACCTATGACATGACGGTGGAGTCAGCCAAGCCCGTGCGCGTCAAGCAGTATCCCCTCCCTTACGCCAAGGTGGAGGCGGTGAGAGAAGAAGTCAAGGCAATGCTGGAACTCGGAGTGATCGAGCCAGCCGCCTCTCCGTACAACGCTCCTGTTGTCTTAGTTCGGAAGAAAGATGATCAGTACCGCTTTTGTGTGGACTACCGTGCTCTGAATGACGTCACAGTGTTTGACGCTGAGCCACTCCCAGATGTAGAAGGTCTTTTCGCGCAGCTAGGGCACGCGAAATATTTCACAAAGATAGACTTGTCAAAGGGATATTGGCAAATACCTGTCCATGAGGACGTGCGTCCTATGACAGCTTTCACCACACCCGCGGGGCAGTTCCAGTTTCGCGTCATGCCGTTTGGCCTGAGAAACGCTGTTGCGGTCTTCTCGCGCATGATGCGGGCGCTGCTAGAGCCGCTAGGTAGAAGTGATGTGTTCAACTTCATGGACGACATTCTCATAGCGACGAGGACTTGGCCAGAACATTTGGAAGCCTTGGAGGCCGTTCTGAAACGCCTCAGGCAAGCGAACTTGTCCGCCCGTCCTACCAAGTGCTGCGTCGGCTTCACGGAATTGAGTTTCCTAGGTCACGTGGTACGGGAGGGGGAAGTCCTACCAGAGGACGACAAAGTGAGGAAGGTGGAGGGGGCACCAGTGCCGAGGACGAAGAAGCAAGTCCGAGCCTTCCTAGGGTTGGCGGGCTACTATAGAAAGTTTATGCCCAACTTTTCGGCAATCGCCCTCCCCCTTTCCAACCTCACCAAGAAGGGTGCACCCAATGTAGTGGAGTGGACACCCGCATGCGAGACCGCGTTCCGTGCACTGAAGGCGCGACTTGTCGCCAAGCCCGTCTTGCAGCTGCCGGACCTGTCCGCGCCGTTCACGCTGCGAACGGACGCGTCTGACTGTGGGTTAGGCGCCGTGTTATTACAGGACAAGGGGGGAGTGCTTCACCCCGTGGCTTATGCAAGCCGGAAACTGTCGAGTGCGGAAAGCAGATACTCGACAATAGAACGTGAGTGCTTGGCCATCGTGTGGGCCACTCACAAGTTTCAACCGTTCCTGTATGGACGGGAATTTGTCCTGGAAACTGACCACAAACCGTTGAGATATTTGCAGACAGCCAAAGTCGCAAATAGCAGACTCATGAGGTGGAGCTTGTTGCTCCAACTCTACAACTTCACTGTGAGAGTGATACCCGGAAGTCAAAACGTAGGTGCCGACTATCTGAGTCGTGCCTGTGAGTCAGAGAGTGATTCTGTCGAGACGTAGTCTCATCTTAGCGGGGAGGACTTGTCGCAAGATTGCGCAAGGGAAGTGAAAAGGAAAGAATAAAGAATCCTAAATTGTTCAATTGTCTTTGACTGGTACGTTAAGGACGGACGCTAGGCGTTATTTTTAGTAACTTGGGTCGGAGGGCACGGCCGGTTACTACCCACTTGGAGAGTGGGGGATGGTTTTCACTATGAACAGGGGGGTGGATCGAATGTTCTTTTCCTAAGGTCACGGAAATGAGGCCGTGGACTTTGTCCTCGCACGTGTTGG
This sequence comes from Theodoxus fluviatilis, assembly GCA_034096865.1. NCBI lineage: Eukaryota > Metazoa > Mollusca > Gastropoda > Cycloneritida > Neritidae > Theodoxus > Theodoxus fluviatilis. Next base: position 45,760 of record JAWQFJ010016281.1, on the reverse strand, counting down.
TTCGCGTGCTATGACCTCGTGATTGGAAAATTACGAGTGATTTCATTGGCTAATGAGATCGAGGACGCTGGCCGTTAAGCGTTTTGGCGCCTTCAAGTATCACTTCATGGCTTGCTGCTTGAGCGGGCAGGTGTGCCGTAAGCGCGTTCCGCTTTAGGCACGTATTGGAGGCATGCCGCCTCATGCGTGCGCTAACACCTAGTCGCTGGGGGCACTACAGCGAGGGTGACGACCACCGTGTTCAAGAATCTGCATGAGATTCGATTCAATTCTTTGATTCCAGATTCCTTGTTCTTTGACTAGTTCAGTCATTGCTTGGAAGGCCTGAGGGGCTAGTTCTTTGTCAGTAATTCCATGATTATCACGTCTAAGAGAGTGATAGGAATTGAGGGGGATCAGTAGTAGTTGCTATCCTCTAAACGTATCTGTATTGTCTTCTGGGAAGCAAATGAGTTACAGGATACGGGGTGTTGGACGTATGAACTTTGTGTCGCTGAGCATAAGCTGCTGTGTCAGGACTCAAGTGTTAAAGTTAATAGATGCTATGGAGCAGTCTATGATTTCTCTAGTGTGCCCTGTAAGAGAATTGTCCTCACCTATACGCGTTGACTGACGCGCGTACACGCTGGGCGTGTGGATTGCGGGAGGCTAGCGCCTATGATCGCTGATAGAGGTCAGGAATGTCAGGAGAGGTCAAGGTTAGTTGATAGACGCTCTGCCTGTAATACATTGCCTCGCTTTCTTCTGTAACGCACCGTGTTGTGCGATTCGTGTGACTCGCCAGAGTAGTCACAGGTCTAGTAAGTAAAGCTTTTGTATAAGGGTTGGGGTAGGCAGGTCATCCCTGGGCCGAGACGCCGCCGCCAACGCCTCGACATCTGCTGTTCGTCTGCTGGGGAATCCTCGAGTCGCTGGAGTGGCTCGACCTACTGGGAACCGTCTGCTGGAGGAACCCGGGTGCCTGGGGCTACCTATTCAGAGGGAGTGAGGGGACTGTCTCACTCGGATTACCAGAGACACTACTGAGACCAGGAGGCTTGGGGTTGGAACCTCACTCGCTCCCACTACGGAGGACGCAGAGGGTTGGCTGATTCGGATTTATGTGTGTGTCTTCTTGTGCGAAGAGAGACGACTTTGGTAAGCATTGGCTTTTCTATAAATCTTTACCCGTCGAGGTCGACAGCTGAACTCTTGATGAACTGTGATCCCCGTGTTGTTGAAGTACTTATCAGTACGTGGTAGTCAAACCAATCTGGACAGTTAATAGAGACGCTATCCTTGAAGCCTGAGCAGAAGGCCTATCGAAAGACGCTATCCCCCTACCTTGCTGCAAGACGGCGTGATTGGAGTTGTTGAACCACTGCATGTTGAACTAATTCTTGTCTAGAGAATTGAGTTGTACTGATAGTCATTTCACCTTTCTCTCTGCCGTTATCGTTTGACGGAGGGAGGACACCTTTTCCAGTCACTGTAAGAGTGAACTCATTCACAAGCAAGGCAGTACGCTGCCGTTGTATGCTAATTATGGCTCGGAGCCCAGGTCAATCTCAGCGGCTGTTGTGATTGGCCGAGCCCGAGCCGCTTTCCTAGAAGCCGTGAGGACCACGCCCGCTCGCCTGGAGCGAGGCAGTGTGTTTACGTTTGGGCTCATGTGAGGCCGGAGAGTGTTATTGTTTTTGGGGTGGCCATTTTGGGGTGGGCTTTTCTTTTAATTGTTATTATTGATTAAACTTATTATTGAAACTGACTTTACTCCTCAGATGTCTATTTTTCTTGTTGTTTCTCCCCTTTTTATGCCATTTATAGTTGCAGAAACATGGTGACTGGGTTTTGCATGAAAACCCGTGGATAGTAGTCTATAATAGTCAGCAGTAAAAGATTATTTATATTGACACACCACATTTAAATGTCACAGTGTATCTGTCTCTCCAGCCCCTCAATGCGTTTGGCCGCCCGTGCATGGATCTCCGCGAAATTTGGCATGTCGCTCCCCCGTGACTTGATGGGGGTAGTCGTCGCGTTTTGGAAGGAGTACCTCCGACAGTTCCGGAGATATTCCCTCTGGAACTGTTTAGTCATGGGACTGTTGAGGGCAAAGGGAAAGGGAGGAAACGGCTCCAATGTGTGCTTTGTGATGCACGAGGTTTTACGAGTCCCAGCTCAGCTCATCTCATCACACATTGATGTTTCGTGAATGGGAGGGGTGGGGGGTGAGACCGCGGGGGGGGGGGGGGGGGGGGGGGGAGGCCGGGAGGTGGGTTGAGGCCGGGGGGGGGGGTGATTGGGGGGGGGGTGAGGCCGGGGAGTGGGTTGGGGGTGGGAAAGTATCTACGGTAGGGTTATTTAGAGGGAGAGAGAAATGGAAAAGGTGGAAATGGGAAAAGGTGGAGACGGGAAAAGGTGGACACGGGAAAAGGTGGACACGAGAAAAGGTGGAGATGGGTAAACTATCTTGTGTTATATAAATGCTGCAAGGGCTATGTACAAGAGTTTGAAGTACTGTACATAAAACTAAAAAAATTAACTGCTGTGAGTTCTCCATGAGTGGTTTTGGAATTCCCTACATGAAATCACACACACACACACACACACACACACACACACACACACACACACACACACACACACACACACACACACACACACACGCACACACGAGACTGCCTTGGATCCTCCGCATGCAGTTTTGCAGTACCACCACCACCACCACCACCACCACCACCACCACCACCCCCCCCCCCCCCCCCCCCCCCCTCCTTGTGATGACTCTGGCGACTGTAATCTGCAACCTCTGCAGTTTTGTCATCAGAAGTTGATTCCAGGAAAACAAGAATAGGCAGAGCTCGATTCACATCGAGGTTACCAGTATGCTACTCCTTTTGGAGACTGTACATTAAAGAAATGCACATTGTTCGCATCGTTTGTTTGCAGGATGTAGTTGTGTTCATCGCTTATTCAAGCGTAAAGTCATTCTTGTTGATTGAAGGTGAAGAGTCATTCAAAGGCTTGTGTTTAGTTCCACGCAGTAAGTAGGAGTAGGTAGATCCTGTAGCGTCCAGATCGAGGCAGTTGTAATTCCATTAGACTAAAAGAAAATATGTTTCACTACAGCGTAACCCTCGTTTACTGGAGCTGGTCATGAAAAAACGAGGCCCGCAGCTTTCCTGATAATAATGACGATGAGTGTATCAAAGAGGTGAAGTGGTCGGACCTATTGTCACCCTTTTTTTCTCTCTAGATGAGTGTATCAGGCAGCCTTGGCCGTGAGCTAGACCTGGCCTACGTTTTGTTGTCAAGCCATCTCATCCCACCTTTCTCCTCCAACGTGCACTGCCTGTCTTCATTAGACGATGGGGTGCCAGGACCAATGCATTGCTGACCAATAGTGACACTCCATACAGCCTTGGGCATTGGAAATTGATAGGCTTCCATTTCGCTCTCAGACCTTTTATCATTTCCCCCAACCAGTTTTTAACCTGTTCTACCTTTTCTATTTGTTTTTTTTCATTCTACTTTGTAGAGAACTTAATTTTCAGTTCTATCGTCTCCCATTACGGAGTTGTTTCCTACAATCACACATGTTGATTTATGATTAGGCAAATTAAAGATACCAAAGTTGATCAGGAGTTACATTGCATGAACTCAGTAGATGGATTGTGTGGGCGATATGACTTTATCACTCTCTTTGCATTGATTGCTTTTGTTGGTTTGACGTTTTGAACTCAGTTTAGCTGAGGAGTTTTCTTAAGCACCCGTCCCTTCATCGATCCAACGATCCATCTGTTCTTTCCTATTCTGTTATCTACACTTTAATACCGGCAAGTTCTCTCTCGACAAATTATAATTATAGTTCCTCACAACATCCACTACGACAAAGGTGCTCCATGATGCCAGCAACAGAGAAACAGTGAATAATGCATGTAATTTGGCGATTATCCACATTTCACCAAGGATTTCTTGAGAAAAAAAAACTTATTTCGGTTACTGTTCGCACGCACTTACCATGGTCGAGAACAAAACGGTTTTTCGTACGGAGTGTTTTGGGATTATGGTGTGTGTGTGTGTGTGTGTGTGTGTGTGTGTGTGTGTGTGTGTGTGTGTGTGTGTTTGTGTGTGTGTGAATCCAATACATAGGGCCAAGAGTAAAGTATTTACCTACTTGATGGTAACAATGATTCCTGTGTACTATGTCTGTTTTCTGTTAAACCAGGTGCTGTCCTTTGGGCGCACGGATAAATGGATAGGGCGTTGCCGCCCATTGGTCTAAGTACACTCATTGACTACCCAAATGAAGACCTCCTTTCATTCACTATTCGTCTTTCACGAATCGCGTAGAAAGACGCTAGGGTTTCTCCTCAATCCCAATCTACAGGGGCCTTGCTCCCATATAAAGAGATACACAGGTTTTGTGTAATTCAGATGAAAACACCATGGGACTTCTAAGTGCTCGAGAGATGTCGACTACAAAAATTCTGGAATTCTCCCCCCTTTCCTTTTCGTATCGCTATCACTTCTTAATACAATTACTGGCAGAAATTCCTAATTATATCGAGTAAATCTCCTTTGCTTCTGTGATGCCGTTCCTAGTTGACAAACCCAAGCATGCATGGTGCTGCTAAAACATTGTGAACAATTTCACAATGCTTGTTATGAAAATAAAGTATGTTTAGGCGACGATTGTAGGGCTCTGGGTGTAGGGCTCTGGCTATAGAACTCTGGCTGTAGGGCTCTGGCTGTAGGGATCTGGCTGTAGGGGTCTGGCTGTAGGGGTCTGGCTGTAGGGCTCTGGCTGTAGAGCTCTGGCAGTAGGGCTCTATCTGTAGAGCTCTGTCTGCAGGGCTCTGGCTGTAGGGCTCTGGCAGTAGGGCTCTGGCTACAGGGCTCTGGCTGTAGAGCTCTGGCTGTAGGGCTCTGGCTGTAGGGGTCTGGCTGTAGGGGTCTGGCTGTAGGGCTCTGGCTGTAGTGCTTTGTAGAGCTCTGGCTGTAGAGCTCTGGCTGTAGGGCTCTGGCTGTAGTGCTGTGGCTGTAGGGCTCTGGCTGTAGTGCTCTGTCTGTAGGGCTCTGGCTGTAGAGCTCTGGCTGTAGTGCTCTGTCTGTAGGGCTCTGGCTGTAGAGCTCTGGCTGTAGGGCTCTGGCTGTAGGGCTCTGGCTGTAGGGCTCTGGCTGTAGAGCTCTGGCTGTAGAGCTCTGGCTGTAGGGCTCTGGCTGTAGGGCTCTGGCTGTAGGGCTCTGGCTGTAGGGCTCTGGCTGTAGAGCTCTGGCTGTAGTGCTCTGGCTGTAGGGCTCTGGCTGTAGTGCTCTGGCTGTAGGGCTCTGGCTGTAGGGGTCTGGCTGTAGGGATCTGTCTGTAGAGCTCTTGCTGTAGAGCTCTGGCTGTAGGGCTGTGGCTGTAGGGCTCTGGCTGTAGAGCTCTGGCTGTAGTATTCTGGCTGTAGGGCTCTGGCTGTAGGGCTCTGGCTGTAGGACTCTGGCTGTAGAACTCTGTCTGTAGGACTAGGACGAGCGTCCTGCAGTCGCTTTCAGCTGGTGGATTCTAAAGCTGCATTTAGGGTAAAGGTGCTTTAGTCATCTTGCTTCTCTCCACCCAGGAGTAGCACAGGGCCCCTGTGAAGAACGAAGAAGAAAATTTAAGACATAAATTATAGTGCCTTTATTCCAAACAACCATGTGTTCCACTGAGATGAGACGATGCTTCTCTCCTCTATTTAAAAAAAAGGGAGAAAAGTTTGCAGGTTAGAACAAGAATCCGGAGCTGGAAAG
>JAWQFJ010016281.1:27500-35000 GCA_034096865.1 Theodoxus fluviatilis | reverse complement strand
CCTCTGCTTGCAACTTGGTCATACTTGTTGGTCCCCATTCTCTTGTTTTCAGAGCAATTCTGAACTCATTGAGAAGTGAGTAATTAAACACGAAATGAATACTGCAGATAAGCATCTGAGAGTTCTCGGTCGCTTGAGTTGTAAAAAAAGAAGTTGCTAAATTAAGGATTTCTTGGGAATAAATGTCCCCCAGCAGATTTCATCAAACAATAGGGAAAAACACAACAACCTGGCATGCTATCTTGACATCACTAAATCAGCTAGAGATGTGAATAAGTGTGCAGAGACAGCGAATGTTATTATGTTACCGGAAACGTGAAGACCATCGGTTCAGTAAGGAAGGTAAGTTACTTCCACCGCCCCCCCCCCCCCCCCCCCCCCCCCCCCCCCCGCCCCATAACTTGTAAGTCTCGTCTCACAGACCACCGATTTAGTGTCGTCAGTTACAATCCACAAGATCGTAGGTTCTTCGTATTTCTCGAATTGTCCACTCTCAGAATATTGGTGACTGATCTGTTTTGAGAGTAATCCATCAAGAAGGTCATCTCAACAGCATCCAACGTTCTACATAGCTCTCACGCAAGGTAAAAACAACAACTTTAATCACACCAGGTGAAACTTGGTCTCCTACAACCTGCCCACTCCTAGCTTGACTACACAGACTTTCCTCTTGTTGGTCTGAAGCTAAAGCTTTGTTCTAATGAGGCGTAGTACCCGATGTGAAAGAAGGACGAAGTGACTCACGTGAGCTTGTGTTCAAGGACTGTTGCATGTGACTAGGTCATAAATGCCATGTAATGATTCACGTACGTCACTGTCCTAGCTGACTGCCCGAACCACTAAGATGCATGATAAACCGGAAGTCACTCGCGTTAAGTCGAAACATCTGCAAAGTAGGGGCAAGCTTTCCCCAGTTAGAACCCGCCTTAAGGAGCAGCAACAGAGGATCTTCATTCATTACTTTGCACCTATTTTAGATGTCTGCACGGACCAAACCAGGACGCTCTCTTCCTCAGCAGTCAAGCTTGTCCGTTTGCAATCGTATTGAAGTAAAGGCTAATGTTGACGTCAGTCAGGTGGGACTTCACTTCTCCAGTAAGACCTTTGAGGAAAAGGGCCTTTTAAAAACATTGAAATATATGGTGCTGTCATGAAATGTAAGCATTATCGTCTCGTGCCTTGCTTTTCCGTTCTCATTTTGAAACCGAAGAGCGCACGCACGCGCACACACACACACACACATACACACACGCACGCACGCACGCACACACGCACGCGCGCGCGCATACACACACACACACACACACACTCACTTTTCACATTTTCTTATGGGAATAAATGATATGGCATCTTGAAAGTTTGCCGTTGCTGAGTGGACTTTGACGATGACGTTGTATCATTTGTCGTACATATAGCGTTTTGTTTTCTCACATATATTCCTTCCTTGTAATTAAAGTTTTCGAACAAATAGAAAGAAACGTAACCATTCATTCCAGCTAACGCATAGAATCTTTCTGTAACGAGAAAATGAATTTCACTAAGATTTCTATTACATGCTTGTTCAGACTCATGTTTGCACCTATTCATTCTTAATAGCAGTGTGTGAAAAGAAAATCAGAGATGTGATCTACCTATTGATTTTGGGGATATGTGTAGGATGCGCAATTGCAATGATACCAGCATAGATTCTGTTGGGGCTCTCAGAAACATGGAGATGGTCCGTCTTCCAACATTCTCTGCATGCATGCCTATTATGCATCATTATTTGACCCCACTCGAAGTAGCATCAAATACCAGCTGTCATATCCTGGGGCGGGTTTCTCAGGCATAGGATAGGCCAGCAAAGTTATTCGACGCCAATCCAAGAGAGGCGCGCTTCGTTTCGAAAGGTACTTGCAAAAGTTCAGATATGAGAGCTTACGGCTAGCGCCTGCGTGAACAGGTTCATTTATGAGAAAAGCTTTGGACTTTGCAAGCGCTAGCCGTGAAAGCTAATGCATGGAATTTTAAAGTACCTTTCGCAACGAAACTCGCCTTTGGTCCCAAGAGAGTATCGCGTTTGATGCGTTGAAAGTTCTTCAGGGAAACTCGCCTCCGGACTGAGTATTGAACAAAAACGGGAAGTTAAAGAATATTATTGTAGCTAGTTTCGCGGATCACGTATCACTGAGGCACCTTGATCACATAGCTCTGTGATTTCTATACTCTTGAACCAAATACATGATGCCTTCTTTCTTTTGGAGGAAAAGAAAACTTGTTCAGGCATAGATAAATACATTCTTTGATAGAGATAATGAATACTGTGCTAAAAACACTTTGATTTTCCCAGTACGTTTGAGCGGTCGAACAATTCCCGATATCTATTTTAACTCCCCACTTTAGTTCAGTGCCCATTATAGGATATGGCACTTGCGAATGCTTCACCAAACCCCCAATAATCCATCCCTTTTTTGCCGGTCTGCTGCAGAGATTGACATCATATAGAGAATCGTGTCAATCGCACCTAAAGGCAGGTTTCAGCCCAGTTCTGATTTGCTAACAGATGGACCGAACTTTAAAATATCCCAGAGGTGTAGTGCAGTATTTCGGTCGATTTATGTGGCCAGAAAATGTTTTAACCTCAGTTTTCACAGCTTCAGCGCATTTCGCGTCCCTTTTGGAACTGATCAAGTCCAGAAAAGTGGAGGATGGCTAAACATTTGAGCCAAGTGACGGAAATGCACTGACTTCGTGATTATCAAGAAGAAAAGTTTGCAAAGCTCTTCAAATCGACCTCAGTAACTTCGGCATTGAACCAGTCACCAATAAGCTGGCGCCGTGTTAATAATTAACGAGTTCAGAAAAGTGAAGTTTTTCATCAGCAATGGACTCAATTCCGAGAGACATTTGTTACATGTGGAATAGAAGAAAGTTTTATCATTAGATAACTCTGTGAGAATGACCATGTGGTGTCGCAGCTTAAATGTTTTTTGTGAATGCTGCATTCAAAATTAAGTCCTAATGATCATATAATGAGTCGATGTTTCCTGTTAGCCTTCTTAGGCTGAGCTACTGGGATAAACGGGGGCTCTGTGGCCGAGTGGTTAGCGCGCTGGACCTACAGTCGCTTGCGGCCAGTGGGTACGGCGTTCGAAGCTGCGCGGTTTCCAGAGTTGCATCCTTGAGCAAGATGCTTAACTCGCATTGTTTCTCCCCACCCAGGAGTAAAACCGGGTACCTGTGAGGGCAATATTGGCAAACACGTTGTGCGATTAACCCTTGTATGCGGCCAAGCGCCAGCATCGGGTTGGAATACTCCCCAGGGAGCGGAGTTGGTGCTGGTACCTGACTGTGTGCGTCTTAAAATGTCTGTCACTATGTTTGTTGTGAGGTACCAGTGAGGATTGATGAAGATGCCCAGTGATCAGGGGGTAAAGTGTAAGCGGTTTGAGACCCAGACAAAGGGTGTAAGTCGCTATAAAAAACCACACCTTTACCTTTACCTTATAAACTGGGAAAGTCTAGCAGCCAGAGTTCACCTGACGGAGAGGAAATGGAAGGGCTGTGGCTGTGTGTTGTAATTGTGCACGAGGGGACTATTACAGCTTTGAATAGTACAAGTGAATCATGTCTGGTTCAAGGCACACGCTTCTTGCTAGCTCTTCTTTCAGCCTCCAGGCATCTGGTTCACTTCTCTTCGCCAAAACGTCCAAGTGGCCGCAGTAATGATTCAGGCCTGTCAATTGCCGGTCAAATAACTGAGGAAACAGGATGCCGAGTTGCAAAAGGGTGGAAAATGGGGAAGTGAGTGAATGGAGTGTTGAGGATGTTCATAAAAAATGAGTGTGCAGTTCTTACGGAGGAGGCAAAGAAGAAAATTGTTGGCCCATTTCCTCAACATCCTCCATTCTTTCACCCCCAAATGACAGCCCTTTAGCTTGAGTGACGGGTCTTTTCGACATTCTAAGCTTCGGACTTTGTTCAGTTGTTGAATCAGAGGAAAAACTCAGCGTGCACATCTGTCCTATAATTTTGATGACTTTTCTTACGTGAACTCACGGTCATGCACTCAAATGAAATAGCGTTGCTACATTCCCCAGCGGATGGTGCACAGTTTAAAAAAGAAGCAGATAGATCTCATCTGTAGGGTAACACGTATCATCAGAAAAGAATTGACCCTGCATTTTGTGAATTGATATAGCATCGTCGTCGTTATCGTCCTCATCGTTGTTGTCGTAGTCATGATCGTCATCGTCATATCATCATCATCATCATCATCATCATCATCATCATCATCACCATCATCATCACTGTCGTCGTCGTCGACGTCATCGTCATCGTCATGATCATCATCTTCTGCATCATCACTATCATTATCATCGTCGTCATGGTCGTCACAACCAGCATCACCACAACCATTTTGCCATTACTACCACCTCCACCCATGCATCGTCACCATCACCACCCCCCCAAAATGACGACACCATGGCGCCACCACTAAAACCATCAGAAGCAGCAGCAAGAGTAAATGCTGTATGTTGAGTGTGTCAAAATACATTAAATGAATTATAAATCTGTTTGAATAAGACAATGTTATACACTGTTAACTGCACATCTAAAAGTATGATAATAATAATGTTTGCGCTTGCATTGCTGAACAGCGTTGTCTTATCAACATACAAAAGATTTTATCATATTGCCAGCTTGTAGAGTGCTTTTCACTTGATACATCCACCTTTTTAATAAAGCAATTCACTCTTAGAAATTCCTCTATAGGTTGGAGGTCAGAATAGACCCATCGCGTCTCTCTCCGTAAGAGGCGAATAACCAGGAAAAGAGAGACCTGACTAGCTTTTGGTCTGACCAACTCTAGAGATGTTCAGGGTCAATGGCCTTACATAGCCTACAGTGGCATTCTAGTTTACTAGAGACTTCGCCTACCGGCGAAAGTGTCTCTAGCCCAGTCGACATCACGTGATGGAAGGTTTTCGCCCGAAATATGCAAATGGAGGTCACACGAGAGGCTTGTGGGATAGCCGATCTGCTCCTGACATGACATACGCCGTAGTTCTAAGACTAGTTCGCATAAAACTCTTAACTTACTCTTGTTGAGGCAAGAAACAAGCGTTTATTCGATAAAATAAAATGTTTGTGTTGAAATGGAAACAAGTTTTGACATCTGAATGATTTCTGTAAAACGTGTAGGGGGGAAAGGGTATGAGAACGAGCTATTTTTGGCGCAATGCTGTAATGCGAAGGATCAAGTCTATTACGCATTCATTGCGAACTGTGCCAGGGTCAACACTGACTCTGGTTCACGGAATGCTCCAATGGCTGACAGGCCTTAAAACTCCATTCATTCAGTCAGTCTGAGAAAGTGAAAGCCATAGAGCGGCAAAGGCACGTTGTACTTGTAGTGAGGACTGAAACACGTTAGAAGATCTTTGCCGAGTTTGCTGCTCATGACAACGTGAGCATGAATTTATTCAGCGCTAGTCATATCGTCACAATCGACAGTAAGCACGCCATTAACTATGACTGACGATTATGAGTTCTGTTATTCCAATACACTTCCCATCTGCCAGATTATCAGCAAGCCTTGAACCACCATCTTACGTGTGTCTTAATCTGCCAGAGGGACAGTTCATATTGTTTTCTTTGCTACCAATCATGCCAGATTTGCTCGAATCGTGTGTCCTCTCTCGTGACTACTGACGAACAGAGTCATGATCGAGAAATGTAGTTGAAATTACATTTGTTCTATTTGTAAGGGAGTGGGCTGAATTACTATCACACTATTCACCTCAACGCCCACCTGCAGTTTGCCTGTTTCATTACAAACTATTCCCCCAAAATGTTACTACGCCCATAGAAGGCATCTCTGTTTGTCCTTACTTAAACAGTCTTGACGCTACTCACTTTAACACGCTTCTCTATTAGCCATTAGGCAATCATAGAGCGTCCTTCAGGAACTTCGCTTATGCATAATTTTCTAATTGAGACATTCTTGCATTCTACGTCAAACCTTGTGCTGTCACGTGACATCCGGTTTCTGCGATATGGTCATTCACAAGTTTTGCCCGAACGTAGTTCTTGAAAACAGACGATTTGCCAAACTCCTGTTTGGTTAGTATTTTTGCATTCTTCCGTTGTCCTAATGTTACTGTAATCACAAGAAAATGATACCATGTCGTTTCAACTGCTGATTTGTAAAATGAAAGGGCTTGACTGACAAACAGTAAACATTTCAGGCGTAGTTTAAGCGACCAACTGCTTGGCCTTCAAAAGACTAGCATCCAAAAATGGCGACCCAAAAGATGTCACGCTTCACGTTTTAAATTGCTCGATTTTCCTTACTAGTTAATCAAAACATCAAGTTATGCGATGCTTGCCTTATTTCATGAGTAAATGGAAAGTCTGATGCTAAATGTATGGTTATTTAATCGTCAGACGGCTATTTTCTGAAATGTGACCCAATTTCGATTCCCTACATCGTGATCGCGATGCGTGATGCGCGCGCACCCTCATTTAGATAAAAATTATGCATAAGCAAAATTCTTGAAGGACGCTCTATGATTGCCTATTATCTGAGTCAGTTTTGCACGTGTAAGCACCAAACATGTCACGTTCTTGCGTTTCTTTATGCTTCATTTATGTCATTCTAACACGCGCCTTCATAATTCACAATATAGATACTCCTGCTCACGTCTTTAGTTATCATTCATATTGTATCTTTAACACACGTTTCTCACATCAAAAAATAACGTCAGCTTGATGTATTTTCCTCCTTTACTAGTCTCTCACGTTACTTTTGGTACGCGTGCTTTTAACATATCCATTGTTACTTACGTCACTTGCAATTACATACTCCTCCAATCAGCGTATCTGGCGTCGCTCTCATACATGTCCCTATCGTCAGTCACAACATGTTAATGATTTTTAAAAATTCGACCTCACTTTTGTCACTTCAATCAGTTTCTCTATTCTTCATCAGTGATGGCCAGTTGGTTCATCTATCCATTTACGCATCACGTATATCGCTGTAAAACATGTGCATATTCTTCATATATTTCTGTATTTACCATCACTACGTCACTTTAAAAGCGCGTTTCCCTTTACAATTGTTTTTGGCATTCAACTCGCGTCTCTCTTCTCCACCTTTCACCCCCTCTAGGTTGAGGGTAAGAATATTTTCACTGCGTTTCCCTACGCAATTCGTAAGAGACGAATAGCTACAGAAATATATACTAGACCTGTTTTAACTCTAATAGTCTCCAGTGATTTTCGTCATCATGCTAAGACTGACGAACCGTAAAACTCCATTCATTCATTCATTCATTCTTTACCATTTATATCACTTTAGCACGTGTTTGCAATCGTCTGCTTCCCAGCAAGCCATGTCGCCACCACGCCGCCTGGTCCTGGCCGTGCTGCTGCTTTGCCTGACGTCACGGGTCCTGTGCCAGATCAGCTTCTCGCCCAACTGGGGGACGGGCAAGCGGTCCCCGCCCCAGGGGATGG
>JAWQFJ010016281.1:0-22500 GCA_034096865.1 Theodoxus fluviatilis | reverse complement strand
TTTCTCGTGCACCGTCAAGTACAGCATTTAGTTGTACATGCGCTCATATGTGCTCGTCGCGCGTTTGTGAGACCGAAATAAACGGTGTTTGCGAATAGACATATCAATTATGATAAAATCAATATTCAAAAGAGTTTCATAACTAAAATGGTAATGAACAGTATGGACAGAAAAATAGCAAGAAAGTGATAAATAAAGTAAAGGAGGAGGAGGAGGAGGAGGAGGAGGAGGAGGAGGAGGAGGAGGAGGAGGAGGAGGAGGAGGAGGAGGAGGAGGAGGGAGGAGGAGGAGGGAGGGAGGGGAAGGAGGGAGGGGAAGGAAGGAGGAGGAGAAGGAGGAGGAGGAGGAGGAGGAGGAGGAGGAGGAGGAGGAGGAGGAGGAGGAGGAGGAGAGGAGGAGGAGGAGGAGGAGGAGGAGGAGGAGGAGGAGGAGGAGGAGGAGGAGGAGGAGGAGGAGGAGGAGGAGAAGGAGGAGGAGGAGGAGGAGGAGGAGGAGGACGACGACGACGACGACGACGACGACGACGACGACGGAAATAATTCGAGCAGAAAAAACAACAATCAATCTGTTTGCCTAGACGGCAAAACTAGACAGAAGGACAACATTCTTTCCTGCATGACCCTCCATTAAAAACTAGCAGCCCTGTGCATGTCGTCTTTCTTCCACGCAGGCAGGCCTGCGACCAGACTTCGGACCTTCCCTGGAGATGACAGCCACGACAGGGAGACAGGAAAGTGTCCACGTCAGCCACCCCCTCGTTTGCCACCTCCACCCCCGAAACGCCAACACCTTCGAAACCCCAACACCCCCGAGCCCCCAAAGCATCGCCACGCCGCAGTGACTCCTGGAGAAACTGCAGCAGAAACCGCAGCCACCACAGTCTACAAGTCCACCCCTCTGCAACAACAGACGTCACCAAGCCCAGTGCCCGCCGTCACGTTTCGTAAAATAAATTTGTACAGGAATGGCCAGTCTGTCTTGAGCTTCCTTTCTTCATTCTCGGGTAAGGTGCTTATTTGGTACACTTGACCAAACAAAAATGGCCACAAAGGTCGATGGAAGGGCTTCGCCCGAAACGTGTTGTCCTTCATTAAACCAGTGATTCTCACGCCTCCAAGCGATCCTTGTAGCGTGAGTATTGTTTGCCTACTGATCAACGATTACTTGCCCCTGTCAGGAAACAAAGTATTCGAGAATCACACGCTGATTTGGACAATGCCCTAGTCTTCCATCGTCGCCACTGCTAGAACGAGCGTAAGCTATGGTTGTAAATCCGTCTGCCATCTCCATCGAAATCGACGCACTACAATGCCGTGCGTGCATGCGTGCGTGCGCACGGGTGTGTGTGTGTGTGTGTGTGTGTGTGAGCGCGTGTGTGCAGGGCTGCGCGCGTGTATGTATTGGCGTGTACGTGGATGCCCTAATCTAAATTTCCTGCGAGCCTTTTTGGCACGCCACGTGGTAGAATGCATGACAGGGAATGATTGAATGAGACTTCGCCATCTCTCGCCCACTTCTGAAAGAAGTCCTCCACTTTTTACTTGAACTGCAAAGGTTAGGGTTTTGTGGCCTTTGAACTGAACTGAAAAAGAAAAGAGAGAAAAACAACAGCCGATGTATCTTGTAGACACCGTACCTCGCCGTCAACGCATGTGCTTCACATCGAATACGCCCGAGGCACGACAGATAAGGCAATGACTGCCTAGATGATGATACAACTAGAGAGCACACGGGGCAAACCTCCGCCAAGGCAGCCACAGCGGTGAAGGTATCACAGCGCCTCATCCATGGCCTGTACATGTATCATTCAGGCAGCATGTTCTGCTAGCCAGGCCGGACGCTACAATGTTTAGTTCAGTTTAGCGCTTGCTGGCGGTCTCTGAGTGTGAAACGCATACGCCGTCTTGCAGCTCAAGCCAGCCTACAGCCTACAGCGATCAAACGTCTCTTTACGGTTGTAATTCCAAAAGCAGATAACGGATAACCTCCAAAATCCAAAGGGTTGTTCGTAGGGTAAACCCATTATCTTGCACCAAATGTAATCCGAATCTATTTTGAAGTTTTGAGTTTTTTTGCCGAATAATGAACAAACTAACGGACGAACTAACGCTGAAATGGTCGTTGTCCCCAACATTCGGGGACAGAGTACTCGGAGTACTCTGTCCACGGGGACAGAGTACTCGGTCTTTGAAATCTCGTCCTTACAGTCACGTGACATACCGATGACCATGTGATATATCGCGACGGCCGATCGGCGATTAGAGTAAAAGTGTCCGAGAGAAACCCATTCTCCCCTACCAGCACTGTAACATGCGTGTCCTTTATGCGTCCTTTACGGACCATGCATGCCTCCCTGTAGGCCGGCACTGTATTCAAATAGTTCAACAAATCTTGTCCCATTCGAACGTCGACCGCCATTTTGATAGGTAAACTGCCGGTTGTTGGCAGTCTCGTTCTCGTTCAAATGCCGAGATTTCAAAGACCGCGGGGACAGAGTACTCCGAGTACTCTGTCCCCGAATGTTGGGGACAACGACCATTTCAGCCGAATTAACAAACTGACCAAGGTAAAAATATCTCTTCGGCGATAATTTTACGGCGTGTTCCTTGGGCGAAACTCGTGCTTTTCAACAAATTTCATCTGAATCCGTTTAGAACTTGTTGAGTTATTTTGCTGAATAACAACAACAAAAAACAACAACTGACGAACGGACTAACGAACTAAACCATAATAGACATACAACCTCCTTGTCGGTGCTGTATCGCCGTTCTACAAACTGGAAGCCTCTGAGAACCTGTCGTTCCCTCTGTGAACCAGGTTCAAACACTACAGTAAAGGTACCGTATCCGTTTTAAATAGCGATTCATCGCCAACATGTAGGGTTTGAACTGCTTCACTCTTTTACCCCCAGATCATTAGGCCACTTAATCAAATCCTCACCTGACCCTGACGACCAACACAGCAGCAGGCAGACAGTACGAACGAAAGTCACGTACCAGTCCCATCTCCACTCCCTGGGGGAAATTCCAACTCAATACTTGTTCTTGGGTTGATCCCACCAAAGTCTGCTACCCCTCCTTTGAAATGAAATTCCGGCCTCTGTCAGCGTCATACGAATCAAGTTTAGACCTCAGAGTCCGTTTTCCTGTATGACTTCAATTTCTCCAGTAAATTTACAGCCCAAATTTTCATTTTGGAACAAATCGAAGACGCGAGGAGCAAATTTGGCATCTCTCTCTCTCTCTCTCTCTCTCTCTCTCTCTCTCTCTCTCTCTCTCTCTCTCTCTCTCTCTCTCTCTCTCTCTCTCTCTCTCTCTACCTGTGCATGGTGTGTGTGTGTGTGTGTGTGTGTGTGTGTGTGTGTGTGTAACACATCATCTTAGAAAATGTATCTAATTGCATAAGAGCAGTCAATTCTCGAGTTCATGCCTCAAGCATGCAACGGAAATAGCAACTCAAAGTTGGGTCGTGTAAGTATTAGGACAGTTCTTTGACCAGTGAATTGAAACACCAATGCATCAAATTGTGGAAACAACATCAGCTGGTGCAAATCCTCGGACGCGTGCATACAGACGATTGTCGACTCTAAACTGCTTTTGACGGGCCGATCTTGAAGTTTTTTTAAGGTCTGAATGCTTCAGAGCAGAGCCTCGAATCAATGGGAAACGTGACACAAAGAAATCCTTACATTTAGGACCCAGTAACACAGATCAAATAACAATCTGGGGGTGGGGGGTGGTGGGGACCATGATAGGAAATGAATCTGCTGAGTCATAGAACCCAGCCAGAACATCTCGGGGAGAAAAACGTGGGTCACAGGCTGAAGAAACGAAACACTAGAAAATAACGACAACTGTATAACACTAAAAGACTGCGTTTGTCCACGTTGCCCACCCACGTAGTCGCGCTGAAGGCAGGGGGAAGTGGCGGAGGGGTGGTGAAAGGTGGAGTGAGGATGGAGCAGGGCTGGTGGTAGTGGATGGAGATAAGGCGTTCTACATACACAGAAGTGCCTCGTCATTTGGCATGCCACGTAGCTCGTGATGCTGCATAACCGTCTGGTCAAGAAAAAGGAAGAAAATACTTGACTGGAGCTGTCGATACGCCAAAGTATGTGATTGTGAGGAAACCAGTCACATGCAGTGCAATACAACGCTTTGCACTACAGTTCAGCACAGCGCTATACACTACACTTCAATACAAAGTACTGTTACATACTACAGTTCAATGCAATGCACTGTTATACACTACAGTTCAGCACAGGACCATACACTACAGTTCAATACAATGCAATGCTATACACTACAGTTCAATACAATGCGATACTACACACTACAGTTCAATGCAATGCAATGCTATAGACTACAGTTCAATGCAATGCACTGTTATACACTACAGTTCAGCACAGGACCATACACTACAGTTCAATACAATGCGATACTACACACTACAGTTCAATACAATGCAATGCTATAGACTACAGTTCAATACAATGCGATACTACATACTACAGTTCAATGCAATGCAATGTTATAGACTACAGTTCAATACAATGCACTGTTATACACTGCAGTTCAATACGATGCAATGCAATACACTATAGTTCAATATAACACAACGCTATACACTACAGTTCAATACAACGCTATACAATACAGTTCAATACAACACATCGCTTTACACTACAGTTCAATACATTGCAATTCTATGCACTTTGTTCAGTACTATACAATGCTATACACTGCAGTTCAAGACAAAGCAATGCTATACACTACAGTTCAAAACAATGCAATGCTATACACTACAGTTCAATACAAAACATCGCTACACACAACAGTTCAATTTAATGCACTCCTACGCACTACAGTTCAATATGATACAAAGCTACACCTACAGTTCAATACAATGCACTGTTATTCATTACAGTTCTATAAAATGCAATGCTACACACTACACTTCAGTACAGTACAGTGCTATAAACTACAGTTAATAAATATAATGCTTTACATTTCAATTCAATACAATGTAATGCCATGCACTACAATATAAAATAATGCACCACTATACACTACAGTTCAATAGAATGCAACGTTATACACTACAATTCAATATTATGCAACGCTATGCACTACAGTTCAATATTACAGTTCAAAAGGCAAACGATGAGCCACGTTCTGTCTGCCTGCTCTGTCGCATTGGGCCTGGGAAGGTATACATGGCGACACAACAGGATATTGGATATTTTTGTAAAGGCGGTGGAGACAGCTGTGAGGAAGGCCAAAAAGAACGGGGAGTGGAACCCAACATCACCTCGGCAGAGTCTCTTAGACGGCGGCAGCACCTGAACGGTCTCTCCGGACCTCAAGAGCAGTGCACGCCCACACCCAGAAGCAGTCAGAGAGACAGGTCAGCGTCCCGACGCAGTCATCCACTCTGCCGGCAGTAGGAGGATGGTTCTGCTTGAACTGACAGTTCCAATGGAAAACAAAATGGAGGAGTGGCACCATGTAAAGACTTCCAAGTATGAAGCACTGGCCAAACAATTATATGGTTCTGGCCACAGAGTCACCATCCTTGCTGTGGAAGTAGGACCCAGGGGCTTCGCAGGTGCATCAGCCTTCAATGTCTGCAAACATATAGGACTCGCATCAAGGCAAACCACCAGGTTCCTGAGGGAGATGGCGGAAGCGGCAGAAAGAACCTCATGCTGGATCTGGACAAGGAGAAACGCGCGCAACTAAGACGCCATATCGAGAACGCTCTATCCAAAGACCGTGCCTCATAACTTCACCCCCAACCCCTACTCCAGTGTGCGTAGAAGCTTTGACACCATGGAATCACGACCAGGTGTGGCCCAACCCCCCCCCCCCCCCCGAAAGTGTCAGGAAGTTATAGGACTGAAACACTTGTTGACGAGATTTCTTCCTCTGAAGACCGTTCTGTTGGCAATGCTCCTCTCAGGAGATTCTTTCTTCCTCTTATGCAATGCTATTCACAACAATTTAGTACAGTGCAATGCTAAACGCTACATTTCAATACAATTCACGCTATACACTACAGTTCAATACAATACTACACACTGCCCTTCAATGCAATGCAATGCTATACACCACAATTCCATGCAATGCAATGCTGTACGCCACAATTCCATTCAGTATTTGCTAACACTACAGTTCAATGCAATGCAATGCGATGCAATCTAACTATGCACAATGAACATGACAGGGCACCACATACCTCAGTACAACTGGAAGAGAAGACTGAATGTTATGCAATGCAGAGCAATATAACGTAGGACAAGAAAAGACGAGGCGAGGCGAGGCGAGGCGAGGCGAGGCGAAGCGAGGCAAGATAACGCATCACAACATCCCGTAATGTCACGTAACGCTATCGCATTGCGAGGCATATCAATACAACAATATGATACGATATAAAACGAGTACACTGTATTAATACAAAACGAAATGATCACAGTACATAATAATGTCATATCATCGGAGTAGCAGTTCTTGCTTTGTTTCATTGTTTTGAGAACGGTTTTGTTTGGGAAGTAGCCTCGAACCTACGGTAACAACGCATACTCATAGTAAATGATTACTACACAAACATATCAAATGCGTATATACCAATGATACATGTATTGAAGCGGCAACACTGCAACATCACTGTTATCTGAGGACGCAGATATCGTCAACTTATCCGAAGCTCTTGGACTACGGGAGACTGTTTCAGTAACAAACAGACTTCCACAGCCCGGGTGCTTCTGAGAGATGTGCCCAGCATTGCCCGGCACGTTTCTCTTCATTATTGTCTCAGGATGCAGCACAGACCAGCTGTGACCCAGACGGTCCCGACCTGACAGCCTGATCTACAAGGCTTCAGCAATGTTTGCCTGGGGCTTGGAACAAAGCCCGCAAAGGTGGAAACTATGTCAAGTCATCCCATGCAGGACTGAACTATGGCACGATCGCCAGGCACTGCAGTTGACTTATAATTCATCAGAGTGTTTGGCTCTTTACTGTGTGGCCAATGCTCTCTAGCAGAGGAGATAATATGTCTCTTTTCTGCAGGAGATGGAAGATCTAGCAGCCTTACTTTTGCCATGATTCCACCAGCAGGATCAGCACCACATTCAACACTGCTGTGGGTGCTGTCCTGTCAGGAGTGCATTGAGGTCCTGTGTAGGGTGACTCGGTAACTCAACAAGGGGACAGAGCTGGAAAGCTGGGGGTGGAAAGCCTGCAGACAGATCACTGACAACGAGCCCTCAAAGCAGGTGTAGGCATGTAAATGTATATAGGTAGACATGGGGTCAGAGAAACCATCGAGTGAATTATGTGATGGAGATCAAGGGCAGCTATGCCTTCAGTTATTTCTCTGGGGCTATGTGTCTGTGCTTGGAGAATGACTTTCCAGAGTCCATTACCTCCTGCTGTAGGCAGCCATTGAGGAGGGAGGTCTTGCTTTCTACCAAGTGTGAAGGAAGAAGATGAAGAGAGATTACATTCCACAGTGATACAACGTATTGTGTATTCTGAAAGTGAGATAATTTTGTTTGAACAGATGAATTAAGAGGATAAATATATTTTTGGCTTGGGCCATTGTGAACAAGTCTGTGTGTGTTGTAAAATAGGGATGTGAAGGGGGAGAGAGAAGAGAGATAGAGAAAAGTGGTATTTGGAATCATCGATACAGTTACAGACTTTACATCTCCGATTTTATAGAGACGCAGACGTATGGAACACTTTTAGCTACGTATATGTAACCCTACAAGCTTCTCGAATACTTTCTTCAGCAGCAGAGAGATGTCTGCAAAGAGTGGCAGCCTACAGAGCACTCTCTGCAACTCATTTGTCTCGACTTAGAAACAACCTGGTACTTACCACACAACGTCTAGACAGAACTGAGTTGTTCCTCAGACAATGCTATTTTTGTTAATCATTTAAAACGTTTTTCCCAATTCAAAAAGTTATTTTAAAATATATGTTTTTTAATAAGACAATTCGATATGCAGAAACAAAAGCGAATGATGGACGGATATTTTCCATTTCAAAGTGTTTTTCATGAGTTTAAAGCACACAAAGCTATTTTATCGCGGAGTGGAGAAGGGGTGGGGGTGGGGGGTAGGTGGGGGGTTAGGGGGTTTGCGTTTCAATGCTCATTGAGTAAATCTATATCCAGGAAATAACCACTTCATCCCCTTCATCAACTCTTCAACGATTAAATATCATTTGTATATTCAGCTACAAAACACTGGAACTGCAATAGCAATCAAATTACATTATCTAGAACTATTTCCATCTTTAAAACTTTAGTACACACATATAACCTTCAATTCTTGCATTTATTTTCATATGTTTCCATGGATGTGTGTAGAATTATGTGCAAAAGTGTGGGTATGTATCGTTATGTCTGCTTATGAGAGAGAGAGAGAGAGAGAGAGAGAGAGAGAGAGAGGGGAGAGAGAGAGAGAGAGAGAGAGAGAGAAAGAGAGAGAGAAAGAGAGAGAGAGAAAGAGAGAGAGAGAGAGAGAGACAGAGAGAGAGACAGAGAAAGAGAGACAGAGACAGAGAGACAGAGACAGACAGACAGAGACAGACAGACAGACAGACAGAGAGACAGACAGACAGACATACAGATAGACAGACAGACAGACAGACGGACGGACGGACGGACATAGAGACGGACAGAGACAGAGAAAGAGACAGAGACAGAGAGTGTGCGAAGATTAAAAAATGAGTAACAAGGTAAGACTTCGAGTTTACGAATACACTGACTGCATTTCGTCGTCATCCGGAGATCCAATATTTCTCTCCTAAAAGATACATTCTCACCTGAACCCCGCACGTGTTCTTTTCGCTTACTTCATAGAAGCGTCCTCAGGCCATTATGGACACGCATGCTTCATTAAATTGAAAAAGTTCTGGAGTGAATATCAATGTTGGAAAATCAGCCTGCTATCTAAGGCAAGAAATACATAATTTATTCATTTACCAATTTCAGTCATTCCACGTATTTTTGGCAGCCACTACCATACGGTCACATATGAAAGATTTGTAATTATGCTTGTGTAGGAATCTTCAACACAAACTCTGAATAAGGAAAGTAATTACGTTACATTGTCATTCATGGTTCTAACATCCGACAGTACACCCAGGCACTATCAACAAGAAACTATTGCTCGAATTTTTTCGGTTTCCTTGCGGTGAGCTTGTAAAATGCTGTCACTAAAACGCCTGCAAATGAATAATCGAAATCACAAAGAAAAGAAAGTACGGACAAATACATTAAAATGCAAATGATCTCAGACATTGCTACATGCAACACTTTGACATTCTTTTAAACGGGATTCTCCGCGAATTCGAAATTAATTAGTTTAAATTGCAAAACAGAATGACATCGAGAACAAAATGCAAAAGCTAAGACAAAAGGAAAGAAATCAAGTTTTTATTTCGAGATTCTCAGTTCATTTCCGCTTCAAGGACGAACATCCTACCTGGAGGCCTGAGCAGCGGCAAAGGAACTCCAACAACACTTCTTGGCAGACGGGAGGAAAAATATTACCGGCCTGCATTTGGAAACTTGTCACTTGCTTGGCGTTACGAGGAAACCAGGAACGGAAGCAGTCCTTGCAAAAATAGAAGTCGCAATCGGGGTCACTTGAAAAATTTAGAGTCGCCACTTTTCCTGATGAGCCTGCAAATGAAGAAAGCGCCACAACTGACGATAAAGGAGCTGCTTCAGTCGCTTTATCTGTGGCCGGGAATGAGACTATGCATAAGGCATGGTGACTGAGTACCTCCCTTCCTCACCCACTCCCTCCTGTCGCCATACCAGTCGTAATGACCCACAGAGGAGATTGCACGTCCGGGTACATGCGTTAGTGCCTCCATGCGCGTAAGCGTGAGTGTATTCTGTGTAGGCGTGCTTGTGTGTGTGTTTGTGTGTGTGTCTGTATGTCTCTGTGTGTGTGTGCGTGCGTGCGTGCGTGTGTGAAGGCCTACTTGCTTGCCTGAATACAGGAGAGTGACACTGAGAGAGAGAGAGAGAGAGAGAGAGAGAGAGACACTGAGAGAGAGAGAGAGATGGTCAAAGAGACGGATAAAGAGATGGACAAAGAGATGGACAAAGAGATGGACAAAGAGATGGACAAAGAGATGGACAGACAGACAACCAGACGGACGGACGGACGGACGGATTGACGGGCGGACAGACAGACGGACAGGCAGAGGGATAGAGATAGAGAGAGCAAGCACAAAGAAACAAAGAATACATGCAGGACGTCTGTTACACTGAGCATGCAACATTTTGTGCGGAAATCATTCTTTCATAAGCTCATTAACTTAATCATATAAGTACTCCATCTCTTCAGCATACTGCAGTCACGAGAAAAAGTACACGCGGCGTTTGACAAAGCAACAACCAACCGATTTCAAAGCCCAAACAGTATGCCTTTGCCACTGTTTACACCTTTACTTCGGGGGTGAGGGTGAGGGTGAGGGTGGGGGTGAGGGTGAGGGTGGGGGCGAGGGTAGAGGTGGGAGCACTGGATTCCGGCTCGCCAAGTTCCGAGCAAGTCGTGTTCGTCGCTCTTCCAGATGACAGGCTGGAGATAATGCCAGCTTCGGAACTCCCGGCTGATCTCTGTGCTGCTTTGAACAGAAATGCTGTCGTTGTGGAAGACGGTAAAACAGATGCTACCGTCGTTGTGAATCACTTCTCAACCAGTAATCGCCGGCCATTTTCGATGGTTCATGGAAACATTGATATTGGTAGAGAAGTGCGTCGAAGTAGGCAACGCCACCGTTAGCATTTCGACAGAGTCCGAGTGGAAATTCCATCTGACAAGTACCATTGTTATAACTCACTTCAAATTGAGTCAATTGATGCATTAAATGGATCTGTCGTATAGTAGACCTTCCACAATCCTAAACATTCATCATCCAGCAATCATACGGAGCGGTAGGCCTATATAGAGACACTTTTCCAATATCGTTTTCTTGCGCAGTTTATAGGTAAAGGAAGTATACAGGAGACGCGTTGTCGTCGTCACATCCGGACGGGTCAAGTTACAAATAATTGCAGCCTCCATATCTGTAGATCTGACATTTGGAATACATATAGTAGAAATATACGCATCAGTACTTTTTAAATAAATAAAAATCGGTCGATATATTGTAACAAATTACATCACAGCATAAAGACAGATTGATTACCACAAAAAGAATCGAGAATAATGGATACATTTTATTTTTGTAAATTACACATTGACCCTTAACCGATTTGTAAACAAAACATGCTGATTGAGAGGAGTTTACTAAAAGCATAAAATTGATGATTAGCAGTGAAACTCCATTCATCTTCTTCATCATCATCATCATCATCATCATCATCCTCATCCTCATCATCATCATCATCATCATCATCCTCATCCTCATCATGGTGGTGGTGGTGATGGTGGTGGTGGTGGTGGTGGTGGTGGTGGTGGTGGTGGTGGTGGTGGTGGTGGTGGTGGTGGTGGTGATGGTGTCATCATCATCATCATCATCATCATCATCATCATCATCATCATCATCATCGTCATCATCATCGCCATCATCATCATCTTCACGATCTACGTCAAGTCATCACAGTGCTTCTAAAATTAAGTAATAACTCCGGTCCAATAATGTGTGGCGTGACTCCGAAAAATGATAATCGTGACAACGAGTGTCATTTGGCTCATGCAAGTAGTCCTTGTACGGACCGGATGGCATGAAATACACTATCATTGAAACATCCCACCGTTTCGGCAGGAGCATGGTATGTCTCACCAGGCTGAATCATGACTGCTTAGTCAATACAGTATCAAGCGACTCTATGGAAATCGAATGAGGAAGTAGTCTTCCGTCATCTTGACAGATTCAAAATACTTCCTGCACATAGAATCCCATTCAAGACATATATCCCGAAGTCTAAGATTCCGTCCCTGAGAGAGAGAGAGAGAGAGAGAGAGAGAGAGAGAGAGAGAGAGAGAGAGAGAGAGAGAGAGAGAAGGGGGGTATCTGCACATTTACCATCGCTCGTTTATAACAGTTACCATAGGTATTCATAACATTGATTTTTCTAGAAGCGCAGTTTGATCTTGACTTGTGGAAATATATTATCATAACTCTGATTTATCCTATCTAATTCCCTTTTTTTAAATTTTCACCGTGCACCGATAGGCAATGTTATGTTTGTATATATACATTATATACATGTACAGTAAGATATGCAGTCATAGCACCAGTACATAATAAGTATGAATTTTTTTAATGAATAAATTATATGTTGTGTTGTGTTGTGTTGTCAGTCACCAGTCGTGCCAGGACAATATGCGGTATACAATTGTTGACGACTGCATACGTACATACTGCTCGTGGACTGCCGCAAATGCAAACATGACCTTCATTCAGAAAAACGCGGCTTGTTTGTTAGAGACACATCAACTTCACGCAGTGTACCATATCACACTTTCTGCGAGTGCAGTTGACAGCAAGGAAGGCTTTCCTTGGCAAACTTCTGTCCGCAAAAGGAAACACTTCGCACTTCGCTGGGTGGTCGAGTAGTTGAGGTGATAATGGAAACCTGTGCCGTACAGAGTGCGTGAATTGTTTAGTCACGCCCTGTTGTTTCCGTCAAGATCTGGTGGAGCAGTCCACCATGGTCTGAGCTTTGACAAGCGCGAGCATTTTGTTTTCGCTTTAAATTTATTGGCCAAAAGAATAGATGCTATCACCAAAAGAATTGCTTATTTAGTCAAAAATATCCCATCAAAAAATCGGCTGTTCCACCAAAAAAATAAATGCTCCAAGCAAAAAAATAGATGCTCCAAGCAAAAAAAGAGATGAAACTCCCAAAATAAATTTCATCCAAAAAAAATTTGATTTTAACCCCCAAAAAAGGAAGATATTTTCAGCAAAAAAATTATTGCTGGGAATCCATCCTTGTGGTTCACTGCCTGATGAGGGCTGATTTGGCTTGCTTTGGACGCCCTCGTTTCCTTTTCTGCCCGATTGGAATGTTCTTGGCCTGGGCAGGTGGGACGGTCACCTTTGGAGATAACGAATAAAAATAGTATTACAATGCGCTCGTCTTATAAATCGTCCCCTATAACGGCAGTGTGTGCGCATATATAGCATGGTAACATAGAAACTCGTCGACCCAACAGATAAGTGGCGTACATAACTTCAGACGGATCTCCATGCCCACGGAGTGATGACAAACGAAGGACTTGAGGAACTCCGGGCAGTTGCAGACGAAGTGGTTGTTTTCGTCGATGGTAACTTTCCACACCGACCTTCGACATGTGGCGTAGTCCTCGAAGTCAGCCCAGGAAGCTGAGGCAGCCTTTTCTTCGGTTTCTCTGATGGCCGTCTTGAGCTCCTTGTCCAGCGTTGACGATCCCACGAAGATCGTGTTCCCGGTTTTCAGGGACTCAGCTGGTGACGTTGCCCACTGATAGGCTGCTGTCCACATCTTCAGTGTGCGATCTGGTGCTTCGGCAATCTCGGTGTGCCCTGCGGTTTCATTTGGTGTTCGTTCCATGGACCAGCTCTTCACAATGTCGTTCTCGACTACTCCAAGAAATCGCGACATTTCAAGTCTATCCCTAAAAGTGTGTTGCCGCTTGATGGCCATGTTGGTGGCTTCAAGGCAATTGTTGGTTGATGGGCAACCTGGTGCGTAACCCTCGTACCAAGTTGAATTCTGGTCCAACCAAGATGATTCAAAGTAGGCAATGAAGGCAGCAACTCCTTCTTCATCTGACGCCTTCCACTTTTGAAGGAAGAGCTCTAAGGCATGGAGAAAGGAATTTTCATCTGGACAAGTTTGAAGAAGGCAAATGTTCTCTCTCACAGACGCCCGTACTGGCTTGCTCTTGATTTTCACAAGCTGTTTGTCGACATTCATCACTACATGTGCCCAGCACATGATGACTTTCTCTGCCTCGTGCCCAAATGCCAGTGCGAACCCGTTTCTGATAGCCGGCGCAGCATCAGAAATGATGTGGGTGGG
Organism: Theodoxus fluviatilis; assembly: GCA_034096865.1. Lineage (NCBI taxonomy): Eukaryota > Metazoa > Mollusca > Gastropoda > Cycloneritida > Neritidae > Theodoxus > Theodoxus fluviatilis. The sequence goes on along the minus strand of JAWQFJ010016281.1, from coordinate 8,460 downwards.
ATTGAACTGGATTTCATTGCCTGTTGCCAAGGCGACGCCGTTGATCACTGAGTTAAACAGGAAGCTGAAGTCGAACTTCGTCTCGTTCACAGTCACTGCCAACGCCAATGGATGAAATTTTCTATTCTTGTCACTGTGCCCAACTATGAGGACTGGAAACCCTTGCCAGATCAGTTTGTATGTGGCGTCAGCATGGATATTCTGTGCTCTCGATCCCAGCTTCAACAGGCGCTTAGTGGAAACGGCTATGCGAAAATACCTGAACTCCGACGAGCCAGCATCACACTCGAACCCACACACGAAGACTTCGTCGTCATCCTCTGGTAAAAGTTGCCTCTTGGAAGCCCAATTTTCCAGTTCCCCCAGGGAAACGGAATGTCGCTCAAACATGGTGGTCTTCATTGTAGCTAAGTAATTTTTCAGCTGTAAGTTTGATGGAAGCGTGGTGCACCCCCTGTTGCGTAAGGCCAGTTGTAATGGCCGTGGTTTCTGGACACCGTCCCTGAACAGCTGCTGGATGGCCCTTTTTGTGTCGGGGTGGATTCCACGTTTGGGGGCCTCTTGGGAGTGGGCGTGGTCATGTTCTCCTGATGAGTAAAGAGCAACCGTGTAGTCTCCTGCCTTGTACAGAAGAAACACTTCAGCTTCACACCCGGCCGCACTGCACTTGTAGTAAACCTTCCGCCCGTCTGTGGTATTCGTTGTGGTGTAGACCTTCCATCTGCCATCCTGCAAGAAAAACAGCAACTTGTCAGTAATACCTCAATGCAAAAATGGTGAAGTTATGTACTTAAGACATTATACGTACGTACGGTACAACAAGTTTGAATAAATACAACAGCCAAATACAACAAACAGAAACGCGACAACAAAATAAAAGCAAAAACATACCTCCGTCATGTAGCTTGCTGATTCTTCACCAGATTGAAATTCTTGGTCTTTGGTCCATTGCTTTGCTGCTCCCCGTCTTCTTTTAGCTGGTGGCTCACTGTCAGACTCCGACGAAGTGTCTAATTTGACTGGGTCGATCCTCTCAAAATCTGTAGCCATCTCTGCCATCTCTCTCCCATCAAATTCCATTTTCAACTGACACAATCTTGTTTCATTCAGCAAAATCTTTGAGTTCAAACAATGACCATCAATCACACTGACTTTGAATGTGATGAATGATAATCTCTCGAAATTAATGAGTGAACACCACTTAAACTCCTTTTTAGAGTGTTGGTGAACAACAATTCATTTCTTTTGCCTGGAGCACCTTTTCTTTTGCCCGATTATATTTTCTTTTGCTTGAACAGCAATTCTTTTGCCAGTTCAATTAATTTTTTGCTTAAACAGCAATTCTTTTGGCTGAACAGCTATTCTTTTGGTCGATCAGCTATTCTTTTGGCAATTCAGTCAAAGTGAGAAAAATCATCTTTTCTTTTGGTGAAAGCATCTTTTTTTTTGGTAGAACCATCTTTTCTTTTGGAGCATTAAACCCATGCCTTTTGTTTTCCTCACGCTTCTGAACTTCCGCATGGCAATGATGCCGATTTGAACCCGAGTCGTCAACGGAACAATCAAGCTGCTCCGTTTGGCTTCCGAAGTTGACGTCACGCAAAAATGGGCAACAAGGTGGAAAAATAATGTTTAACTCACGACGTACAACCAGCCAGAGGTCTTCATTTTGGTACGTGAATTAAAACCGACAGAATGTCGACTGTGCGATTTGAAAGCGATGGCAAATGGGTGAGAAACAGAATGAAGGGTTTGAAAGAAAAGTGATGAGTTATAATCTGCAGAGACTGCAGCTTTAAAAAATCTACTTCTCTACTTTATTTTGTTTTCCCCAAACCGTGGCGGACAGTTTCAAGCAGGTGCCCACCCTCCACACGCACAGTAGGCCTGCATGCTTAGAATGAGCACAGAATGTCAGTATGCCACCCATTGGCTGCTAGCGTTCATTCAGGAAGTAGTCTGGACAAAGAGAGCCCATCAAAATGATCTTAACTGCTTTTTTGAAAATAACTTTTTATATCTTTATTTAGATAGGGAAGTATATACATTCAACTGGCTCAAAATATATCTTTAGTACACCTCAAGCAGTTCGCGCACAACCAACAATTCAAATTGTTTTTTTTTAAAAAGAGAACCTGAAAAAGTGTAGACATCATGGAGTGTTGTTAATTGCTGTTAGAAAAGAAACATTTCAGAGCAAGCGGTCACCGATATTACCACAATGAATATAATATTATAACAAGAAAAGTCCCTTCTCCCAATGCCTCATGATCATTTCGAGCTAGCCATGTGTACGCATTTTCCTTTCTGAATAAGAGTTGGGGAAAGAAACTTCTTGCCAAGCAACAGTGCCAGCATATATGCATCCATGTCAGGATCAACGTAGTTGAGGAGTTGTAATTTTAAAAGAACGTTTTCGTACAAACTATTTCCTGAATGTAAACCATATCATGAAACATAAGTCTTTTTTTACCTTCCGGCGACACCTTGTGGTTTTTCATCGTCATATGATACAATATTAAACTTAGCTCTTGTGTCGATGTGAAATAGATGGTGGACCTTTACACCAAAATTCTTCAACTACTTCGACCACGTGTGTGTATCGTGGGTCCATTCAGCTGAAAAACGCATTAAAGCAACGTTGAACGTTACCTAGCCTTTGTAGCAACGTCGTCTTCCTGCGTCGAAAATCACGAGTTTCGTCACTTCAGACTCACGCAAAACCAAAGAGCGGTCAGGGATTGGGAGGAGACAACCCACTCAAATTTCGTCAAACAATGCACGTGGCCCACGACACACGGGCGGTGCCCACAGTCTCCAAGTATAGGTGATAACGACGTCTGCACGACCTGACGAGCTGATCCAAGCGATAATGAAGGCAATCTCAAACAATCAAGCCGGCTCTTACTATCTCCGCCACCCTGGACTGGCTAAGCTGACGGCAGGCCGTGATAAAAGGCTCCGGGCCTGCCAAAGCCAGCGACTCCGCAGCCCGCCGTCCACCTTGCAGGTAAGTCAGCCCCCCTTGTTTGTCCTCGCCTCAACGTTCATATTTGACTCTGACATGCCATGTCTGTCTGGAGTTAGTCAGACAATGTACTGTACATGTTTGAATGAAATCTACTCTCTTTTTGGGGGGTGGGAGGTGGGGGGTGGGGGGTGAGGGTGGGGGTTGGGGGGATGGGGGATAGGGGTGGGGGTGTATTGCTTGTTTAACCCCCACACCCCCAAACATGGATTTAAAATGCTGTCCCACCAGGCATTGTAAAATTGACTGCTTTGTACTGAGTTACGTTCTGTGAATTTCCGACATTAGTTGGATTTTAACGTCTTACTATCCCGACAGGCTGTTTTGACAAGACGTTTTTGAAACATTTTTTGGTATCTGCCATGACTTAAAAATTTATCCACGCAATGGTTTCGTGAAGCTCGTCCTAGTTTTGTGGTATTCCTTAAACGTCCCCATTCCTTCCATCCGCAGTCCCACCAACTCACCTTTCTTTTTTCAAAATTCTTCGAAAAACAACAGAGGGTTGCTCCTTACATTGACGGCGTTAAGGTAAAGGTCAAGATATGGTTTTATTTAGTGACTCATCACCATGCCTGGACCTCAAACCGCTACAAACGTTATTCCCTGACCACTGGATCGCTTGATCAATCTTTCACCCGCCTCCGACAACAAATACAGTGACAGACATTTAAGACGCACACAGTCAGGTACCATTACCCATATACTCCCTTACTTGTCCGCTCACTTGCCAGTTTGCTAATTTGCCCACCCATCCACTCACGCGCTTGCTCGCTCCTCTGCTGTCTCCTTTTGTTTACGCACTCCTGTTAGCTCCCATGATATCATGACATCAAGAACGAGATGTCTAGCGAAAAAATGATAATACATCAACACCTATCACTCACTCACTATGGGGGGGGGGGGGGATGAGGGGGACTGAGGGGAGGGGGGATTTGAAATTAAGATGACAAGCTGGAAGTTGTGTTCCTTGAAAGGGGTTATAGACGTTACGCCCCTTTTGTCTGAATGCCCCGTGCCTGGATTAGGGTTTGTGTTAACCCTAACCCTAACACTAACACTAACCCTAATCCAGGCACGGGGCATTCAGGCAAAAGGGGCGCAACGTCCTGCACCCACAACACAGTACTGAAATCCATCACCCACGGGGTTTCGTTACTCAAGGAACGTGCTTTTGGTGCTCGAGTTCTACTTGTGGCGTAACTCTGAAGGGCTTCAAGAGTTTATCCCTCAGGCACTCGTTGCTGGCGTCTCATTTCTCTGTGAAATCTGGCGTATACTTTTACAGCCATAGCCCCACACACGCCCCAACTTCGATTAATGAACGTACATGCAGGATATCCTTTTCTGAAAATATGCATAGTAATGAAGAAAACGGATAGTTGTGGTAACTGTAAACCTCAGAATTGCCACTCTCGATCTCTCGTACAAGCAGAATGCAACAAAGGTCGGCGGAACTCGGCTTTTCCCTCGTGTCCTGAACGCCCCAGCTAACTTTATGTGACGATAGTTGCTTTCACCCCTTCCCCGATTTAGAATCCAAAGGCCTTTCGGACCAGATTCTTGACAATTCAACACGGGCTAGAAACAGGACGTCTTCTGGAAATGCTGATTTCGGTAAGGGGGCATGAAGTGGGTCTGGCGGTTTGTCATAGACACGTTAAATGCATGAATGCCGTGCAGTAGCTGTAAGCAGCCTTTATTCTAACCCTTTTAACAGTCATTCCACCCAAGCTTTACATTTTGCGGATAGACGTGGGTTCCTAGAACAGATAGTATATGATGTTTCGTGCGAGTTCAAAATGACTTTGATAAAAACTTTTTCATTCATTTCAATGAAGACGAAAGCATATAAGCATACATTAGAATAATTCATACTTTTCTGGAGGCAAACATTGTTGAGGGAAAAAGCGAAGAAAATAGATCGTTTATTTGAACAACAGCGAACACGATAAATCGGGTGAAACTCATACGCGTTTCTTGATATGATTTGGTCTACAAAGGCAAATGGGCCGTTAAACGTCATCCATTCATTCATTCCATTTTACAACAGGTATTCTCAAGGAAAACCAACCATGCCTCGCTGCCATTGAAATGTTGCGCGGTGAATCCTCTCTTCCATCACTGACGAGAGGTCGATCTAAAATCAGTTTACTGCTGATCATTTGAGAAATTTCAGCAATCGGTTGAGATCAGACTCTTCTTCCAAATCGAGGTGCTGGGCTTTACTGCCAGCACAGCAGTTCAAAGCGAATATTAAAGATGATAGATTACATTTGAAGGTCTTGTTTGCTTAATCAATAAAAGTGTGACCAATTTATTCAGTCAGATCTATTGTGCGCTTAGTAATAGCTTAGTGTTTAGAGTGGATCGGGCATTGTTTGATGCTACTAGAGATGTAATATTGGTTCTTGTTTATTTGCCCCCTGCCGGGTCACCATTCTATGAGACTGTTGAAGAATCTGTCGATATTGCTCTCCTCGAAAAAGCTGTTGCTGAAATTTCGGATATACCTGACGACTGTGCACTTATGATTTGTGGCGATTTAAACGCCAGAACAGCAGACTTTAATACTGACGAAAGTGCTCTAATAGCCAACATGGTCTCAGAGGTGATAACATGCTCCCGTTTTTCACAAGATAAATGTGTCAATGAGTGTGGACGATCCCTACTTGCATTTTGTACTGCTCAATGCAATCGCATCACTAAACATTGTAGAGTCTGTTACCTCCCCTTATATGTTCTTGGAGTTGAATTTTGCCCGTACTTATGGCAAATCCTCAGTTAGCGATAATAACGCTGCCTCGTGACAAGAATTATTTGGGATCCGAACTTTGCTAATGAATATATCGGTAATCTTCAAGAATGTCCTACTCAGAGTAATGTGAGAGAGATGATGGCTGAATCTAATTTTAATGTTTACATGGTACCGAAAAAACTCACCTCATGTAACGTTCAAGCAGCGGAGGTTCTAAAGAAAACTTTTTGTAATCGATCGAGAAAACGAACTAAGGATTGGTATGACAAAGAATGTGCTATTGCTAAACAAACAGCTAGAAAATACTTACGCATGTACTTACGCACGGGTTTGGAGGATGATAGACGCAACTACATATATGTTACATAAATAAATATAAGCAGATATTCAGAGCCAAGAAGCAGCAATACAGAATGATGGTGAGTACAAATCTTTGCAATAATATCCACGATTCTGTGGGATTCTGGAACTAGGTAAAGAAGCTGAACACACTGTACAGAAAACCTTGTAGTTATTCTAACCAGGTTTGGTTTGAACATTTTAAGAAGCTGTTTACGTGTGATGAAAAGTTTCTTGAACATCCTACCAACTGACCTAGATATCCCTGTAAACGGGCTGAGGTTTCAGAGGCCTTGAAGCATTTGAATACCCCAAAAAGCATGTGGTAGAGATGATATTGTGGCACAGATGTTGAAATCCTCGCAGAATTTGATGATGCCATTTTTATTAACATTGTTCAATAACATTTTTGATACTGGGATATTTCCGCAGATCTGGACTGAATCTATTATTGTATCTATACACAAAAGTGGATCACGTGAAAATCCCGATAATTACAGAGGTATTGCCTTGATGAGCAACTTTAGTAAAATGTTTATACATATAATAAACAGTAGGCTGAAGAGCTGGGCTGATAGGCATGAACTGATTAGAGAAGAACAAGCGGGTTTCATGAAAGGATATGGGACAATCGACAATATCTTTGTCTAACATAGCATCATAACAAAAAGCCTGTGTAAACACAGGAAACTTTATGTGGGCTACATTGATTTCAAAAAGGCTTTCGATACTGTGAAACGTCACATTCTGTGGAATATCCTTGCAGACTACGGGACCAGGGGGGAATTACTGAACGTCCTGAAAGTGATATACAGTAAAGTACAGTATTGCATAAGAGGGAATGAGGGCTGCACTGACTTATTCGAAAACATCGTGGGCCTAAAACAAGGCTGCAAAGCCAGTCCGATCTTATTTTCATACCTTGTGAACTCGTTGGTTGAAGAAATTTCTGCCAACAGTAAGCATGGAATCCAACTAATGCCAAATACATACGAGTTGAGTGCCCTTCCTTTTGCAGACGACATTGCCCTACTCTCAGACACGGCAATAGGCCTCCAAATTCAGCTTAACGTTCTGAAGAGGGCAGCTGATCGACTTGGGCTCATTCTCAAAACTGAAAAGACTAGAGTAGTAGTATACAGATTAGGGGGACTCCTTGCCAAGAACGAAAAATGGTTTCTTGGTAACGAGCAGTTGCAAACAGCCAGCGAATACAAATATCTGGGTAATGTCCTATCTGCAAAATTTTGCTCAAATGTAACCCAGACTGACATAGCATGCAGAGCGAAAGCAGCCCTCATGTTGTTGATCAAATCACTGAGAAAGTTATCCCAAGTAACGCCCAGTGTGTTCTTTAAACTTTTTGATGCACAGATCCAAACAATACTTTTATATGGATCTGAGGTGTGGGGAATGGACGACTGCCAAACTGTAAAGGGTGTACATCTGCGTGCTCTCAAGAGTTTCTTGAATGTGTCATCCCGTACCCCAAATGACATGGTTTATGGAGACACGAGACGGTTCCCCCTCTATGTGAATGCTCAGAGTAGAAGTATCAAGTACTAGTTAAAAGTTATGAAAATGGATGAAAGCAGACCATCGAAGAAGGTATAGAGAATGATGTTGCATATGTCTGAAAACTGTAGACTCTGGACATCCAAGGTGAAAAAAATATTGAGAGACTGCGACCTTGAAAATGTATGAATAGAACAAAGAGTTAATGATAAGACTGCATTGTTGAGAAATCTGAGAGATAGGCTGATGAGCAGATTTTTCGAACTCTGGAAAGAAAGAGTACTTAGTAGCCAGATATATTATTTCTACAGACAATTTAAAGACTCGTGTATGGCTGAACAATATCTCTACGCCATAGACAAAAGAGTGTTCAGAGATAGTTATGTACGTTTTCGCATGGGCATCACTGAAATGTACGTCTATAAGCTAAGATATATGACAGAAGAGATAGAAAAATGATGTCCTCTATGCAGAGAAAAGTATGAGACGGAGGAGCATTTCCTTCTCTGTTGCCCCACATTGTACGATTTAAGAGAACGCTATATATTTCCACATCTAGACCTAAATTGTCAAAATCCGGTGAAATATTTCTTGGCATCTAACCAATTGTACATCATAAGAGCAATAAGTAGGCCTACATATCTATAGAGAGCCTTCAGGCGCAGACAGGAAGCTCTGGAGTCTACAGAGCACGACAGTTTTTTTATCGACTAATGTTTTACTACATCTATGTGCATTTGCCCCTACATGTTAAATCAAAACATGTGGTTTATTGTAACACTTTAAAAGGGCCGGTAGCCTTATCAATAAACTTGTTCGT